>MU225826.1:4168654-4184709 GCA_018584345.1 Thuja plicata | reverse complement strand
TGCTTGCAGTAGATTAGATGAATGAATGGTTAAAATTATACAAGTGCAGAAATGACTTAAAGTTTTAAGAGTTACTGATTCACCCCTCCCCTCTCAGTAACTTGGTTAGTCTTGATTATTTCCAATAGTTCCCTCCCAGAATTAGAAGATACTTCCCTTTTAAATGTGACTGTTGAAGAAATTCTAGAAAGATTGAAGAATCCCCGAAAAGGTTCCATAGCTGAGAAAATTAACTAGAGTGGTTTAATCAAAGCCACCACCTTCTTAATTGTAGCTCCTTGTCCAAATTTGGTTTTGGAGTGTATGAACCATTATGATGGAAATGAGAAGTGCATTCACACTAATTCTAGTAATATTCTGGTAAGAAAAGATAGAGAAATAATAATGTCAGCTATGGGAATTCCTAATAAAAAATAATACGAGGCATGGACTATAGCTAATGCTTACTCTTTCTTTTCAGAAAAGAAGAAGCAATACAGGAATATGATTGCCAAATCTTGGTTACTAGATTCTAAAAGAGGCGGTTACCATCTCCCAAAACCTCTCACTTGTGAGCATCTCATTCTTGAAATCAGAGACTTATTTATTTTGTGAAACAGAGTGAAGGGGAACCAACATACATTCCATTGGGAAGAATGGATGTTTTTCTATATACAGGTAATAACTAAGGGAGAGAAATTCCTAGATTGGGGTGAACTTATAGCCAAAAAGTTGCATGAAGGATTAGCTAACTTCGTTGGCATAAGAGGTTTTTATATGTCATCTTTCTTGTTCTATGTTTTAACCAGTTCAAGAAATTGGCCTGGGCTACCCCATGAGCCCCTAACACCAGGAATTAAGATTTATGACTACTATCCACTATTGCAATTGAGAAGATGTTCTGAGAACTTTACCAGGGTTAATGATGTGTTTATGGGCCATCTTGTCTTTGAGTTACAAGGTTGTTTACACAAAAGGATCTCCGATGAAGCAGTGCAGTTAATCCAAACCTATGGTAGTTTCTTTATACAATTCCCTAGGTTCACATACATCAGGGTGAGTGGATTCAAAGGTGAACCTCTTAGATTGCCCAGATATGCCCTAGATCATCTAGTAGTAACTAAAGTGTGCAAGAAATAAGCAAATATAAAGAAAATTTTAAAGGGAGATCAACTTTCTGGGATTACCTTTCCTATGGAGCTAGGGCATTATTATTGTAAATCCACCTCAGATGCCCTAAACTTAGTAGCAAAGGCTAATAATTACAAATTCAAAATATTTGTTGCACGCCCAAAATTTGACAGCAAGGGCTTTGCTAAATCCTACCTAGGCATGAAAGAGGGCTTCACTCATAATGCTCAACTTGAAGACTACTGCGAAGACTGTGAAGATGAATTTGAGGTCCCCAAAACATTATGGTCCTGACTTACTTTAAGAAAAATTGTGGGAATGAGGCTATCTATGAGTATAAAAGGGTTTATAGAGTGCAAGAATGAGGAATTACTTGATTCTAAATTTAGCAGTAAAGTGCAGAATGAACCCCTAGCAGAAATTTATTGGAACAAATCGGAAGAGGATAATGTTCAAACTAGAAATTTTAATGTTATCAGGAGAATAGAGAAGTGGTTAAGAGATAAGAGATTGGGAAAGATAAAGGAGGATGAACCAGTCACTCTTAAATAAACCAAACATACCCTACCCTCAAAAGATCAAATTTCTTCTTCTAATGTTTCTATTGAATGTGATGTTGCAGGTATAGTCAAATTGGAGGTTGATTTGGAAAAAAGGCCTTCATGAATTAAATCCCCTGTTCCAACCAGAACCACCCATTCTAGAAGTAAAAGGCTAAAAAAATGTCACAGTTGATCCTGAGGTTGTTGAATTAGACTCTAGTATAGAGAAAAAAGCTCCCATGGATGACCAGATTCTAGATGTAACGGATGTTGGCAATGTTGGAGAGATAGGGGAAATAGATAAAGAACATGACACTAGCAAGGTTTTATCTATTGATTCAGCTATGCTGCAAACTCCCCTTGCAAAAGATACAGTTGATACACCGGCGTGGCTCCAAACTTCCATTAACAAGAAAAGGAGTATATGACCTATCTCATTGCCTGATAATGATATGGTAACCAGATGTCTAGGGAAAGAAGTAAAGATCAAGAAGCCTAAAAATAAAGCGATGATAGATATGGATGCAAAAATAGGGTGTTGGTTTGTAGAGATTTCTATTCCCAAGAATGAGAAGAGCTCAGATGAGGTAACAGTTGATGATTTTTAAGTGGAAAAAGTTGATCTTGGTGTGGCAACCCGGGCAGCAGATGTCAAACATCTGGAATCTTCCACCAAGAAGATCGTGAGTAGGGCATGGAAGGATGAAAAAGACAAACTAGAAATGAAGTCAACTATTTCATAGATGGCCAGGTATATTTATTCTATCCACCATCCTGATAGAGTAATAATAACATAGACCCCAATAGCTTTTGATATGAAATCCCCTGACAATCAACTGATGAAAGAATAGAGTGTACACAATAAGTGTATTGTTGAAGTATATGTAGGTTGGATGGATTCAGTCATGAATTGTGGGAGCAAATACATAATTGATCTTAGTTAGACTTATGAAGATGCTATGGCCACAAAAGACAACCTAGATATAGAATTGAAAAAATGGGATAAAGAGAAAACCCAATGGATGGCTTTAATGATGCAAATAGTTGAGGTGAAGAATTATGGAGTGATGAAGTTCTTGTCTGAAGGGCCTATTGCAGGTGTTGACGATGAGATTCTTTTTGTCTCACAAGATCATCTTAACTGGAGGAATTCTATCATAAAGCAATGTATTGAAGAATCTGCTAAACTGGCTAAAGAAATTGTAGCCTTAGCAGGAATGATGAAGAATGATCTTGGGTTTATCAAAGTACCACTATTTAAAGAGGATGGTAAGACTTTGCAAAAGCCTAAAGAAATTTATCAAGTTTTCAAATAAAAAGTTCATATGGTAAAGGAATCTGAAATAGTTACACCTGATGAGTTTTCTCAAATTGCTAAAATAGAATCCATGCTGATCACGTGCCATAAAAATTTGGATTCACACAAAGAAAAGGTGGCTCTAGTTCACAGGGAAAATATGATTTGCAAACAGAGGATTGCCCACGTTAGTATTGCAAATAATCAGTTCGTGGTTCAGTTTTCTACCAAGCATCTGGAATGGCAGAAACTACAGGCGCAATCACAATTAGCCACAATGACACCCTAAGCCTGGATATAGTGCGGGATAATCACAATAGAGAAATTATTTTTGGCTTTTTGTTTTGATACTTTCTATTACTCAAACTACCTTAGAACTCTAAGTTATCTTTCTTACTTTTAGTCCTTTGAGGACTTGGTTTCAAAACTACCTTAAAAATAGTTATTCTTCGGATATAAATGGCTTATTATGACCTGAGAAGGGGGTCAGCCAAATTTTGTAATTTTACAGCTTTCTGATACTTTAATTTCATAGCGATACTTAGATACTGGAAATAAATTTTTTGATATGGAAAGATTTTGATCAGTTGGTTGAAATTTGATATAAAATAGTACCGCAACTTTGGTGTTTTCTTTGGAGTGCATAAATGGAGTTTCTGTTGGAATTACATTTTTAATTGTGGTGCTGTATTATGTTTCTTTCAAATTGTAAGAGAATTATGTTTCTTGTTTAAGTATTGTTCTTGATTACTTTGAAAGAAATTTAGTATTTTGGTTGAATTCATCCTAATATCTCAGTGATTCCTTTCAATTCATTCTTTAATCGAGATCTAAATTATTTAACCTTTAATACTTTAGGGTAAAAATTATTATTTGAGAGCTTTGTGGATTCATTCTTTGAAAATCCTAATTGAAGATCATTGAAGAGGAAGCTGCACCCTTATGCAGAGGGACATGACCACTAAGGAAAGCCCCAACTGTTAGCTAATTGATTTCTCCTATCAGGGTAATAGAGCAAATAATTCATTAAATTATGTTAATTGAAATGGTGATAAATCTGTTAACTAACATGATGATACCCACAAGATTTAGTACTTTAGTATAAATTTAGCCTGCTAAATCTTACAATGACCACTTCTAATGGTCTGCCCTGTTAGGAGCATAGAAAGGACTTTTAGGTCCACCTTGTTAAAGGATTTTGTACAATACAATAAGTAATGCAACTCTGTTAAGAGATTTAAAGAAAGGACTATTAGGTCCACCTTGTTAAAGGATTTTTCTGATCCACCTGTGAGAATGAACCAATTGATGATCTGCTCTGTGCAACAGTGATTGCTGAATAAGATCCTTTTAAATATAACTGATCACCTAAATGTGATAGATAAGTCTCTGTTGTCCTAAATACTTCTTCACTTAACTCAAACTTCCTTTTTCATAATCATATCCATCTTCTGATTATACATTCATACTACATACACATTGGATAAAAAAAACTATCATACACATATATCTTTATCCAACAAATAACTTTGTAAGTCGGCTTGTAATAAACAAATTTATATTTAACAATATATGCAAAGTCGGCTTCAAACTGTCACTCAGGTTCAAAAGACTACTCGGGTGATAAATTGTCACTCGAGCAATATGGAACACTCGGGTGATGCTGAACACTAAGATGATGCTAAACACTCAGGTGATACTGTATACTTGGATAACAATGTATACTCAGGTAACACTGAATGACTAAGTGTTTTGACACTAATTGATAATATGTCTTGCCATAAGGTCTACAGATTCCACATTGAAATATTTTATAGATGCTGAGTAGGTAGGATGTACAAATGATAGAATAAGTACTAGTGGTGGACCATTTTTTTAGGAAGTAGACTAGTCTTTTGGATGAGAAAGATACAAGATTCGGTTGAACACTGTCTACTATAGAGGCATGATAAATTACTAAAAAATATTTTTTTACTCAAACAATTTGGATGAATCATAAAATTAAGGATGTGGAAATATTATTTGATGAAGAAATTCTAATAATATGTGATAACCCTTGAATTCCATTAACATCTCCAAGAATTTGGTGATGTATTCAAGGACAAAACACATCTCTCTATGTTATCATTTATTATGAGAGAAATTTTCTAATAAGGAAATAAAGTTGGAATATGTGCCTAGAAATTAATAAATTATAGACATTTTCACTAAAGCTCTGGCTAAGGATACTTTTAAGTATCTTAGATAGAAATTGGGGGTTACAACCTATCCTTCTTCAAACTAGATGCATAAGAGATATGCATATTTTTTAGGGGGAGAATAATCTCCCATCCTTTGTATCCTAGATCAATGTTATGTCTAATCAAATAGTATTTTGGGTTGAATGGTAACTTTTTTAATGCATTTTTACACGTTACCTTTCGGACCAAATTTGGAGGAAATTACAATGCGTATAGACAAATTATATTATTTAACAAAAAACTTTTATGATGGGTTTGGGTCCCCTTTATTTTCTGGGGTGGACTACATTGATAATTTTTACTTAATGTGGCCAACTTTGTATTACTTATGCTTATATTTTATGGATAACCTTGTTGATGTTTCGATCAAAAAATATCTATATATTTGTGTAAAAAAGGATGAGATTAGCTTGAGTAAATGTGAGGTAATTATAAAGATTGTGTAAATCAAGTCTAAAGGCGAAATTGTGCAAACAACGCAAAACTAAGGTGCATATTGTTGAATCAAACAAGAAGGTCACTACAACAAATTAGAGATTCATATTTTCATTTATTTCTGGAAGCAATGAGTTTCTCTTCGAGATGTATATTTATTGTTTTATTGAGGATTAGTGAAATCCTTGGCAGTGTGCCTAAATTGGTAGGGACAATAAGCTCCTCGGCTTGTGGCCTAAACTATTGTAATCATATATTTGCCTATAGTGAGTACATTTCTTATCGTGGCTTTTTCTATCTTGGGTTTTCCACGTAAATTTGGTGTTCACGTGGGTGTGGTATTATTACTTTAATTTCTACTAATGGTCAGTTGGAATAAGAAATAGTCTTTGAGATTTGTCACAGAAGTGTTAAGTTTTTAATTATGTTGATTTAGCCCCCCTCTCTCAACACCTAGTAGCATTCAACAATTAACATTTAACATACATATAGAAAACAAAAAAATATATTTACATTAATAATATTTTGTTGAATTATATATTTTAAGTAATATAATAATATGTATAAAACTACTGAAATAATCTATTTTTATAAAAGTTAAAGACAATATAATTATATCTTTTTGCTTAGGACATGGAGTAAATGATAGAATTTCAAGATGCTATATCCTTGTAAATACTATTTCATGGTTTCAATATCCTTGGAAACCACCCTAAGGCATTTAGGGTATATTAAAAAAATATTTTATAATATTAATTCTCACTATTATTTGTAGTAAATGCATAAGCGATGATGTGCTCCACTAGTAGTGGTAATGGTAGGTTGCGAACACAATTATTTACTATTATTTTTCCTATATGTGGATGCATAAAAAGGGATAATTAATGACATAGAAAGAAGATGCATGGGTGAATTTTTAGATTTTCCAAGTGGATGTTTGGAAGAGACGACAAGTGTCTCTTAGTATTCTATTATTTACTACATTTAGTGTGATGTTATCTAACATGTTTGGGTGCACAAATTGGAGGAAAATTATTGGAGCCAAAGTTGGTGTGCTTACACATTTTGTCAAGGCAATAAGATGGTTAGAGAAATTTGAAATGAAGAATCTTATTTGGACACATTCTTTGATTATTTTGAAGTTCTTTAATCTTTTGATATGTATAAAGTGTGACAAATAGTTGAATGTAAAACTAATCTAAGAAAAAAAGGGCAAGAAGAAACATGAGGAGCTTGTTTATAGGTATGAAAGTTCTTCCATGTTGGAGGAAAAGAGGGGAATCAAAGTGAATTTACTGTAATCACATTTATTTGTTTATAATGCATACTCTCTTCTTGGTAGAGTTTTTTATTGTAAGGGTTTCTCCACATAAATCTTGTATTATATGATGCTCTAATGTTGTTCATTTGTGTCTCTTTGCTTTTATATTACAATGATGTTATGCTTTATTTATTTTTATTATAAAATCACCTCTCAAGGTAGCATTAGTAAGCATGCTATGAAGGCATAATTTTAGTATCATGAAGAAAAATGATCTAACCATGGTAGTTCAACATTAAGGAAACTTAATTTCAGATTTGCACAAAAGTTTCATATTTCTAAGTTGTATTAGTTCAAGCCTTGTATCTCATCCTTTGATTATTTGGATACATATTAATTTTCCCAACTTTTGATATTAGAACCTATATATTTCTCATTTGGTATTATAGTTGATGATTAGCTAGTCTTGGGTCTTCCTCTATTTATTTCTATTTCTTAGCTTGACAATCTTGTGGGAATCTATTAGAAGAAATTAAAGGTTATTGGAGGCTTATGGGGCTATATTGAATATTTTATGTGTTAAACTTGTTTTAAATAACTATAAGATTGGAATCCACAGATATTGTCAATGTGATCTATGTTGGGCATTGGAAACTCATAATTTTGTGGATATTTATGGAGTTGGTTATGTTTTGATAACTTGGAGCTCTTTTTTGAAATGATGTGTTTATCCTCTTGTTTTGTAGTTTTTTCCATTTATCTTGTGGTCATGTGTTGTGGGAATGTCTTCATGTTGGATAGGTACTTTTTACATCCTTTTCACATGTAGAAACATTGACTATTTGGACTATCAAATGGAGTTAAAAAGTAGAATGAAAAGTAATAAGACATGTCATGTTTGACCAGATCATGATGCATAAGAATGAGACATCATATAATATTTTTTAGGTGATTTGTATCATTCAATCTTGGTGAGATGTCCTAATATATTTTTTGAGATGAACCTTACATCGTAGTTGTATTATCTTGATCCATCATAGAGGAGCTATTAGATGTTTTTCCTAGATTCCCACAAAACAGTGTCCCACTTTTGCCCATGAAGGAAAATTGTGTGATCCTAAAATTTTCTTTTTCGACACTTTCAAGCGAATGGGAGTGTTCACACGAAGGTGTTAAACCCCTTCGTGTGAAGTAGATGAAATGGGGGGTTCACTTGAATTGGAACCAATTCCAACGAACCCTGTGAATCAATGAAAAGAAGAAATTTGCATAAATTTTTCATGGGGGGTTCGCTAGAAGGGCTCTTCTAACAAACCCCCAGAATTTGGCCTGCCTCATCAAAGCCAACTTATTTATGAAAACTTCTTACCTACGAAGATCTCCATCAAGGACCAAATAGAACAATATTTAAAAAATCAAATGCCAGATGGTACTACTCAAAACAAGTTTTTCAATGATTATGATTTTAATATATATTGAGTTCATTGCAACTTTCTATTTTAGTTTTATTAAACAGAGGTTGTTCGACCGTTTAGCAACTTCTTTGTTTGACGCTTCTGAAAAAATAGTAAATTAGGAAAAAAAATATGAAAAAATATCTAAGAATTGAGTATTTTTGTTATCTTTCTAGACAAGAAAGAAAAAATGAATTTTGAAATATACATATAAAGTTAGAGCTCACAAAATGAACCTATGTCCAAATTACAGTTATTGTCACTTCATAACTCAATAAACTATAAAATATTCAACCAAATTGAATGAAACCAATTGGATTCCCTCAATATTGGAGTTAAATAAATAACTTCAAAATAATTACATTTTTAGGAAAAAAAGTTATGCTTGAAGAGTGAATGTCATTCCTTAAAATTTTTTATTTTTCATACAAGCTACTTTTTGAAGGAGAAGGAAAAATGAATGCAAATCATTTTTTTTTAAATATATATATTTAGAAACTACAAACAAAATGCTAAAAGTCACTAGTTTACATCATATTCAAATTCTTAATGGTTTTGTAGCAATAGGTGTCCATGGAATATTGGCTCGTGATTTGGGTAAATTCATTTTTGTTTTTCCATTTAGGTTGACTATTTTCTTTTTGCTTTCAAGTTGGACCTGTATTAAGATAAGAACTCTGTATTTATTTTAAATCTCCAAAAATTATTAGTGCATGAGTAAAGGAGGAGGATATTATAATAAGTGTACATTCTAAAGTTACATGTTGATTTACAAAACAATACATTGAAACATATTTTCTTGCTAGATTTTCTTGAAATAATTTTCCTATAATGTATTTGTTCTAATGTGATTGTATTTATCTTGTTACTTTTTTCCATTATAACTAGATTTTATAATAGTCTCTTTGTTTTCATCTCATTATAGATTAGTGTAGAAAGTGTTTGTGTTGTCTTTCTTCCTTTCATGGATGACCCCTCAAGAGTAATGGAAATATTTTTCACCTAACACTTTTCATCTCTTTGTCAATTAGTTTTAAGATATCATTAGCTATGTAATAATCTTGATTACAGGATGACCTCAAAGTGGGAGAAAACACTACTCTCATCAACATTATGTTTGAGGGGTTAGGTAACCCTAATGATTAGAAGCCCCTTCCTAATGCTAGTTTTATGGCACTTGTTTCTTTGTTATCATTTCTACTTATACTTATTATATTTTAAAACAAGATTTAGAATTTTATTTCTTTTTTGAGGTCGTGGTTGATGTATTTGTTTTCTTTTTAACATTGAGCCATAATTTCATATTTCCCACTAAATTTTTGAATAGTAAATGTTCATTAATTTTACTTTACTTTTGATAAATACGTGTCTAATTAATCATTAATAAGAAATAATACTACACATATCATAAAAAAGGAGAGATATAAAATCACATCCCTAAAGTCCATACTAAATTATTGTTGATCTCTAATTTTTGTTGATCATTAGTGTCCCACACTTAGTCATTTAGCTAGGCAGGTTAGTCGGTCATCATTGCGATCGAGCTATCCAATATAGGTAGAGAAATAGTTATTGCCAAGCATATAGTAGTTTTTGAGTTACATAGAAGCCAAGTGAAATTGATTAGTCCATGCCGAGTGCCAGAGTCTTCATGTGCCAAGAAAGATAGTTTTATCATAAATGTTAGGAATGGTACAAACTTGAAGGTAAACTATTTTGGGCTGACTTATTTGGGTATTTAATGTTTTCAATAGAGTTAATTATGCATTAAATCATTTGATCCAATACGTGGCATAGAGCCAATAAGAAAATTGGAATGCCCAAGCAGCATAAGTATTTGATCTTGATCATTGATCTAGATCTCAATTCCAGATCCATAAGGTATATAAGATTGCTTCTTACCCTAATTGTGTGTGTGTGTGTGTGTGTGTGCATAGAAGAGATATATGTGAAGGGTTATTTTGAGTTAAGAAGGATAGATCTAGTAGAGGGATAGAGCAGTGAGTAGAAGAGTAAAGTTATATCAGATTATTAGATCAGAGAAGGTATTGAAAAGAGGAGATCCGTTATCAACATCTGAGTGCATATTGAAGGATCAGACCTTGAGACATTCTAACAAGTGTATCAGGTGAAATCTCTTAATAGAGTGGTTCTAGTAGACCTTTCTAAATCTCTTAGCTGAGTACTTACTTTGTTGTAAGTTTAAATCCTTTTGCAAGGTAGATTTTAACATATCTGTAGCTCTTAATCAAGCAGACCTTTAATCAGGCAGATTAAAAGTTGTGATCAAATTTTGTAGCCCTAATAAGCACACTTTATTGTTGCAGTAGTGAAGATTTTTGTGGGTGTCATCCCCACCCCAGTTTTACCTTATTGGGTTTATGGGTTACCAAATTATATGTCTTGAGTTATTTATTTTATGTTATGGATGCTACTAGTTGATAGATCAATTATATTTATGGTGTGGTTGTGGATTAGTTTGTTTTAAGTGATAAAAGTTATAAGATCTGATTCACCCCCCTCTTAGTATCTTGCTTTCCCACCTTGTATTTCCAAAAATTGGTATCAGAGTGCAGTTCTACTACAAAAAGGTTTTAATTAGATTGAGAATACAAATCTTGAGATGGAGGTTTACAAATTGGGTAAAGTCATTGGGAATCAAAAGATTGATATTCAGCTAGAATTACATCAGCTTGAAATGACAAGACAAGAATTGAGGAAGTCCCCGCTAAAAAGGAAAGATTTGGCCAAACAAATGAATGACACTCATTATCAGGAAGAAGACATTGAAAATCTATTTTACAATGGAAATTCTATTGAGAGCGATGTAGCAATTTCAGATCTACGGGAAAGGAAAAATACATTGTGTGAAGAAGTCAGAAACCTGAAAAAAGAGCAAGAAATGAAAATAGTAAGACCATGTGAAGTAGTGGAACAAAAGAAGAAAGCTGAAGATGAAAAAGCTATGGATGAAGAAGACAAAATAATGATGACTATCAAACTTGATCAAAGGACACATGATGTACAAATGATGAAAAACAATCAGGTTGATATGGCTAATCAACTGCTACTTGTGAATCAAGAAATCAGCAGGAAAGATATGGTAATTATGAATCTGAGATCTGAGAACAGTCAATTGAAAGATGAATTGAGATCTAAGAAAGAACTTAATGAGAGATTGAACAAACCAAATGAAGCTTTGAACTATTTTGAAAATCTGATGGAAGCATCAAGAAGATCTAAGGACTCTTCTGGAGTAGGTCATACCGAACAACATACATTTTCTGAGAAAGGATAATCATCTAAGATTGGTGAAAGGAGGAATGCAAAGACAAAGAACAAAAATCCTGTATGTACCACTATGGAAAACTAAGACACACAACAAAAATCTACCAAATCATGAATGGTAAGTCCAATCCTAAACCTAAGTTCAATGGTTATTTCTTTAAATGTAATAAGTTTGGACATCAGGCACATGAATGTTGGACAAAGGCAAGCAATGCACCTCGCACACCTAGATTCAATGGGTATTGTTACAACTATCATAAATTTGGACATAGAGCACTAGATTGGAGATCTAATCCTAAACAACAATGGACATCAAATACACAAGCAAAAGCACCTAGGAAAGGCAACACTTATAATTGGGATTACAACACATGACATAGTTGTCATTACTGTGGTGAGTATGGACATGTTCTAGAAAAATTCATAAAGACACATTTCAGAGGAAAATCTAATAGTTGGATGAATGGAAGCCTAGTTTGTTATAATTGTCTTAAAATTGGTCATACTAGGAGAGATTGCAAAACAAGGGTACCTGCTCCTACTGTTGAGCAAATTAGAGCACAGATGAACCAGACATGGATAAGAAAAGAGGAACATAGTAGAAGTGAAGCTACTACATCTGAGGTCACCCAATCCAATGGATCAGGTGATCACACCATCACCAACTAAGAAAATGAGGTATGTGAGGAACTGTATTTATATTTCAAATCTTTCATCAGTTCCTAACATATAAAAGTGCAAAAGACCATATCTGCATATGTAAAGATGCATCAGGACACATTTTAAGACATGTACCATGAAAATTCAATATGCACTATAGGTGCCAAGCAATAGTCTTATTTTGTACTAAGACCGAGTTCTCTAGTGTATGCCAAGCTGGTATGGTTGATTGAGTAAGTTTTGTATGATGACCGAGTATGGGTTGTGAATGAGAGATAGGCAAATTTTGTGAGTTGGTCGTGGATAGATGTATGGCACTCACTCAATGGAAAGAACATTTAATGATAACCTAATTTTGACCGTTGGAATATATATAAAGGAAGAACCATTCATTTTCATTTTCACCATGCGATTGAGGATTTTACAGAGCGATTGAGCATTTGTGAACTTGATTTCAACAAAGATTTTTTGAAGATTTCTATAGTGTGCCATCAATAATATTCAGCAATAGTGTGAATTTTGATATCTACCAAGGTACTTTGTTTGTCATCTTTGAAACCCTATTTTTAGAAATCGTAGCTGCAAGTTCTTCCGCAGCAGCTAAGAATATGGAGAAGGAGTTGAGAAAAGTTTAATTGGTAAGGAGCGACACTTGTGCACCTCCTAATTTTAGGGAAGTTTCTAAAAGTGCCATCTAGGGTGATCTGACCAAAGCCCTATCATCAATTCCACCCAAGGTACTTATGATTCATGATGTTAGGTTGTGTTATATGTGCAAAGTTACCAAAACTGGAGATCATGAGTTAAGGGAATCCTACAATAATTTGTGTGTAGATGGAGCCCTAAAAGATGAGTATAAACATCTATCCAAGAGAGGGTTAAATCATGCCCTAGATTTCCAGATGGATTTCAAAATGGAATGAATCAAGATTTGCCTTACCCATGTACACGACATGAACATATGACTGGATAATGGACCAGTTATACAAAGGAAATCATCCACAGGGTAACTAGCTATCCAACTATCAACAGGAAGAGAACCATGAGATGTCAGAGTAAGGAGAATATAGAAGAATACACTGAAGCTATCTGGAATAAAAGAGGAATGACAATCTCAACAATCAAGGATTTGGAGCTTGATTTTGCAGTTAGGGATATTGCTCACAAGTTTTATCAGTCAAGCTGACTGGACAGTGTCCCATGTATAGCAGTCAACCAAGCTTGGAAGATTGTGAAGAAGGACCATACATATGACCTTGCCGAGCTTCAGTTGAGATAGCTGTCCGAGAACCTTTCTTCAATTCAAAAGGCAAAGAACTCAATATGTAAGGTCAGTTCTCTGCTATTGCATATTTTTCTATGTACAAAATACATTTCCTTCTTTTGGAAATATTGTATGGAAGAAAGACCAACCAATTACATACCAGATCAATGTACTTATTGGGTAATTGGGTGGTAACTTTAATAATATAATGGGAACATACTTTGTCAAATTCAAGAAAAAGATGAGATTGAGAAGCAGAGTTCCCAGATCACTAGTTGAGAAACACTATGAGGATATCTGTTTCCTAGTGGATATAGATTTTACCTATGTTCAGGCAGTAGTGCTAAGGGTATCATGGCTAATTCCATTACCTTATGAAGTAAATGTTAATGAGACATCTACAGCTATAACAACTCTACTGGCAGAGGATATTGATGGATCAACTAGACATTTTCAAAATTATGAGGAAGCTAAGTCCAAAATATCTATGGATTTGAAGGCTGGCACTATGGAGAGGAAAAGGAAAAAGATTGAAAAAGACTTGAAGAAAATGGTTGTAATAGAGAGCGATGAAGAAAATGAGGATGCACCTTTGGGTTTGTCAACATGACATGGAGAGGATATGTCTAGTGAAGAAGAGGAGAGTGAACCTGAAGAAGAAATCTCTGTGAAAGCTAAAGGAAAGCAGCCAGTAGTTGCCAAGGAAACTAAACCAAGCCAAGCCAAGTCTAAGGCTACCCCTCCTGTTACTAACTAGCCTAGGACAAGGGCATCAACTGTTTCATCTCTTGTCGAGAAAACTAAAGTATATACAAAGAAGAATGCTGGAGAGAGCAGTTCAGGGAAAAGAAAACAAGTTGAAACAAAGGCTGTTCTGAGCCAACTTGAGAAAATACCAAGGATGAAACTAATCTTGGAGCAAGAAGATGATGAGGAGAAGATAGATACAGATGAACCCAACAACATACCCACATCATCACATAAACCACTAACCAATATTGATGAGGTATGCATGAACATAAGAAGTACTGCTGGATTCTAGCATGATTTAAAGTTATCAAGTATGAGAAGCAAAGCATAGCAGATAAGAATAATATTCAGGAAGCACTATTAGATATGATGGGTAAATTCAAGACGACACCTGTAGAGATATGAGACCTTGTCTCCACAGAACTTTATGACATTTTATCACAAAAGTGGTAATATGCATTGATGACTTAAAGATAGATAAGGGAAGGGACGTTAGCTAAGGTCATTCCTAGATTATCCAAGAAGAAAATGGGAAAATTCATTGAACAATACCAAAGGAGGTTTATTCCCAAACAAAGAGCTTATGAAATTTTGAAAAATGATGTTGAAGGTGTAGTTCAATAGAGCACCAAAATTTGGAAGGAGACTTTTGGGCTATTGACTAAGAAGGAAGATAAGAAAGGTGAAGGCACCTCAAAGCAGAAGGAAATGGAAGAAGAGATTGCTACTGATCAAGTAGAGATTGAAATGGAACTAGAAGAGAAAACAACCAAAGTATAAACTATAGATCTGACAATGGATAGTCCCATTGTCACTACAGTTGAAGATAACAGTAATGTGGATGCTGAGGATCAGAATGAGCCAGCAGACATAGGTATGCAATCGCCTATTCATACAACTAATGTCAAGACAAAGAAAGAAGGAGAAAAGAAGGTAAAAAATAATAACCCTTGTACAAACATTCTTAGACAGTGAAGATAAGATGGAAGAAATTGAAAACAAACCTATAGAACAAGAGGCTATACAAGTGTTGGTGGATGTACCACACTCTATATCATCTAATCCTACTATACCTAATATTGGGAGTATACATGATCATCAGGTAATCTTGACTTAGTTGCAAACTACAATTGAAGTTAATACTGACAAAGGAAAGGATATTGAAGAACCTGAGCCGAGTATCAGATCACTAGAGGTCAAGAAGAAGAAGCTATACAAGAAGTCACCGAGCTTAAATGTCACAATAGATGAAGTTATTGTGATTCCTAAATGGGATCCAGAGAACTTGTCATATGAGTAGATTCAGACTCTTCAAGACCTATTAAAGAGGAAGAAGAGACGAGAAGAAATGAAGAGGGAGCATAAGCAAAAGCAAGTTCTCCATGATATAAAGGATATTTTTGTTAAAGATTTTGACATGGAAGATGAAAATCAGAAAGCACCAATTTTGCAATAGTTAGTTCATATTATGCAGAGAGTTAATGATGAAAACATTGAGGCAAATGAAAAGTTGTTGCAATGGTCCGAGAGAAAATTTGAGAACAAAGTCTTGGAGAAGATATCAGAAGAGATTGCTACCAAACAGGTTGAACATTCTTCTCTTGTTGACATTCTTGAGGAAGTTGCAAATTGTATGCACCCTAAAATGGTCGCCTAGACTTTGGGCCCCATTTCTTAATTTATCAAATCCCTGAATCAATATTTTCAAATATCAACAATATCAATTATATCAATTTCCTTGATCAAATCATAAT
>MU225826.1:4123647-4140325 GCA_018584345.1 Thuja plicata | reverse complement strand
CCTCATGTGTTATGTCATGATCATCAATCAAATCTGCAAACTTTTCTAAATGATCCTCAGCTGATTGTTCTCCAAAACCAGTAAACCTTGGCAAATACTCCTTAACCTTTGATGGGATATGATTTGGGTATCTAGGGATACCCTCAAAACTAATTTCCCCATACAAATTACTACCCCTCCAATCACTAGACTGTGACATCTTAGCAGTTAAAAAAGATTACAAATTGCCACTCTTACTTATTACATATCTCATTCAGATTTTGCAAAAATGCAAGTAAAACTTGAAATATGCGAAACTCTCTTTTCACACCTTTATCCTTTTCTCTATAGTGCTGCAATCACTTGATAAGGAAAACTATTAAAAATTTGTGAAATACCTGGATGTACTTGAGCTGCTACAAAATATGTGTTTTGAGAACACCTTCAAATCCGTTGAATTGTAAAGCTGCCAATTTGTTGCAGAGAAAAATATTTGCAACCGGCTGAGATCCTTTTTTCTAGCTCTGACTTCTTTAAATCAACAATATCTCATACATCATAACATAGAGTTTTTTATGATTCCTTTAATCATAAGAGTCCAAAAATCTGCTGTCATTGTTGCTGCAAGTCCACCTTCTTTTTTGTAGTCTTTCTTCAATGTGCACACTGGTGCAAATTAGAGGTCAGAGTCGCCACTCACTAGTAGTGAGATTCTTTTGATACTATCTTGGAGAAACTTGTAACTTTCAAACACTTTGCAGCAAACAACAGGCAGACTTGACTCTTTTTATAAAACATAAGGAATATATCCTTTCTTTTTTGTAACACATGACTCTATGACTGTCTTACTATTGACTTACTCTAGAAATTTTGATTTCTTTAATAAGATTTGTATACTTAATTCCCCAGTAGAGTCACCAATTTGTTAGCACTTTTTCTTGCAACACTTAACTAATGATGATAGTATACCTTGTATACTTGAATGCAACCTCTTTTAGGTAAGAGAAAGGCTAATTGCTAAGGATTGGATAATATCCTTCTTCATTTTTGAGTTCCACAGACTCAGGCAGGTATTACCTTTTAAAGATTACTGATATTTCAGTCTATGTATTTGGTGGGTTACTTCATTCACTGGTTGTGTACCAAAAACCTCACTGTAACAACTTATAGAATGCTTTAGAGATTGTAATGATTAATTTGAAACAGAGTATTATAAGCCAGGCTATAGTTTTTATAACATGAACCAATGAGACAAGGATTTGCATCCTTCTTCCTTTTGTCTTTAGGAGGGATAACCTAATGATTCACTCTAAAGAATCAAAGAAATGGATAATATCCTTCTGATACAAGTCCTTAATGAGTTCAGCTCATTTGTTCTAAAAACTAGATGAAATTGATTAATTTGTGTATAAATGAATGGAGAAAACACTTGCTCAGCAAACTCTAGATTAGTGCCTATTTCTTGGGCAAAGAGTCAATGAAAACATATGTCAACAATAGTAAACTAATGCAATACTGAAGAATGCATTACAAACTTCATACAATCCAGATTGGATGCCTTACAAACAATCTACTCAACTCAATACTTCTTCATCAAATCTTCAAAACTATGTCCTGCTCTCTGAAATCATTTACAAAATTTAACTCTCTCTGTGAGAAAGACTCACAAATGATTAGACACACTACCTTGTAGTAGGTATATTTTAGATGCCTTACAAATGAACTATACTAGAGCATAAACCACAGTCAAAAGAGACAAGACAATAATGAATAGGAGCTGCACTGTATTCTCATTAATCCAAGTTGTTTCCAGATATCCAAACAATAAACTCAAGAAATAAACATGAAAAAGAAGTATTCTTTACAAATAGAAATCTTCAAACCAATGGTAACTTGTACTGAACCAGACAAAGATAGGAACAAGAACAAGAACAGGAACCTCCACAAGAACCAAAATAGGAACCTGAAATCATAACCCCCTTAACAGAAAAGAGAAGAGAATAAATAAAAAGAGAAGAAACCCTAATCTTTTTGAGCAATTAACACCTGTCTCTCCTCAAATCTGACCTTCTCATACTGTCCTTTCTCAATAAATATCTAAATTTCAACGGTGGCTTCAAAACTTGTTTTCAACTGCCTCCAAAATCTGATATTGAAACAGTTGGTGATCTTTAAAATATGACTTATCTTGCTTTCAAAGTCTTACAAAATCTGATTTACTTTGTCTATATCTGAATCCACTTGTCTGTTCAAAATTTGAACCCATCCTCTACAAAATATCTTTGAAATCTGATACTATTTGCCTTTGAAAATCTGATTTCAAAATTTGAATATAAACCCTCTGGGAAAACTTGTGTAATATGATTTGTAATAAAATACCTTTTGAAGACTATGGCAAAAGATTATGCCCTAATGTTTCCGCAATATTTTAATATTTTCCAATTTAAAAAATATTATCTTTTTGTCACACCTGTGCAAATCTAATTGATTTTTCCCTTAATATTGTGCATATACTATAGCTTTAACCATTATAGTATTTGAATTTTGTGCACATTTTATCCCTTTTATCCCCTGAAATTCTTCATTCTCTGCATTTTTTACCAGACTTCACAAGAAATTGACATGTGGCATATGTGGACTGGCTGCTCTAAACTGCTCTTTGACTATGCCTTTAACCCCGGTTAGCCTTCTTCCTTTGTCTCTAAGTCTCTGAGTATTTTTACTAACCACAGTTAAATCTGGCGACCATGCGACCAACCTTAGTCTCCAAGTCGCGAGCAATCATCTTCGGCATCTGGATACTTCGCTACTAACTGCTAGCGATCAGTCGCCAAGTCTTAGAATCCTGATACTGATCTTCAATCCTTCTCCCGACTGCGCAACCAGAGCTTCTCGCGACTGTGCAACTAGAACTTCTCGCAACTATGCGATCAGATGCCACGTGTTGCTTTCGCCAAAATTTGTTTTCTTCCATTTTTGGGAATGGAAACCAAGGTAGTCACATGAATGGGTGTGCGCATGGATAGACTCCTCATCAACTTCACATTTGATATGTTTGTGTTTTTCCTTATATGCATTTTGAAATGCTCTCGCAGGATGAAAGTGGGATTAAATTTCCACATAGGTTGAAAGCATTTTCAAAATTTGGGTTAAAACACTGTGGTTTGTGCATACCTCCATTCCTCCAGCCCTCAAGAGCTCGCTAAGAGCCTTTGGGCTCTCTTATTTACATATAAATAATGCGTTTTAGCATACAAAGAGTAAAAACACCCCCTGTAGAGAAAATGTGGGACAAAAGAATCACACAGTTTTGCATTTTGCTGAAGGCTCCATTGAGTGCTGCTCATTAATGGCATTGCATCTCTGATAATGAAGACCACCAACACATTTTAATGGTTAGGGTGCCCCTTTCTATGGTTTTACATCTGTAGATTTTACTTCAAAACTTTTCAAAAACCTCTCCTCAAAATCAAAACTCTGCGCAAGCTAATAAATTAGAACCCTGATTGAATTACTTGGCCTAGTCTCCCCTCCTTTGGCATGCTACACAGATTACCTCTGTATGGTTGGCATTGGTAAGTCTCCTTTAAACTTTACACAGTCTGTAAACTAGCGCAGACTTCTCCCTCAAAAATCTGCGCAAACTGCTGGCAAATGTAGGATTGCAATTTAGTTTTGTTTGATGCTTTATACTCTGCAACCTCCCTCCTCTGCAACTTGCGCAAGATTAATGCAATAAATTTTACCCTTTATAAACTAAAACAAACAAAACTATGGCTCATTCCCCCCTTGACATGCTGCGCAGCAGTTGGAATATTAAAGTTTTAAATAAAACATTTAAAATACATTGCTATTCCCTTCATTGTCTGTGCAAATGTCATGGCACTTTGTTTTAGTTTATATATATATTTTTTAGAACTTCAATTTCATACGCAGCCCCCTTCACTATGGTGCACAGGAAACAATAGATTACTTGCTTGAAATTGGTTATGTATTTGTCTTGAATTCCTTTCATAGAATATAGTACAGGCTGAGCTTGTTTTGGAATTTATAAATTTTAAAGTTTCCCACTGCCTATATGGCTTCTTTGTGCAACTCCATTCAATCATTGTATTAATAGTGTAACTCATCCATATGAAGAAGCCTTAGTAGCATTGTCGACTCTTGCAGAATGGCTCCATCGGGATATATAAAAAAAGTAGTTCCCAATCGGCTGTGAAACTACCTCCAAGTCTTTCAAACCCTTGCCAATATGTTGCATGAGTTATTTGAAAATAGTTTTATCTTTGTCAATTTATATTCAAACTTCAACTCCTCTGGTTTAAGTATGCAACTCTGGTGTGTTTCAATTTAAAGTTCAAATGCACACTTGAAATATTCCTTCACCCTTTCAGGTATAGAAAACTATGTAAATTCTCTCAAGACGTCAAACAAACAACTTTACAATCACTTTTGCAAACTGAACCTTTAATGGCAAGTGGCCTCTAGAACGAGCCTAAAAAACTGACTGAAACAGGCAATCTAACCTCGTCATCTGGCAATAAGACTCATTCATCTATAACGAGCATGCATGTGAAAGGGCTCCTTCAGATTCATCCTCAGGCACAAGATATAGCAGTGTAAGCTTAGCCTTTCAGAAAACTTGTGTAGGTGCCAATGCTGAAACACCATAAATTCCCTTCAGATCAACCATTGCAAAATGACTAAATCACATTCTGAATCGTTTCCATCAAGTTAGATAGTACATTCATATGCAATGAGCATGATGCCTTGATTGGTTCTTGGAAACAAATTTCAGACAGAAAGATATCACTCTTGCAAAATGGCCATTCTAAAAACTTAATTCTGCTTTGCACTGCAAACTGAACAAACTGCCTCTGAAACTGGACTTGCAAATCCATCAAAAAGATCTTTCAGAATTTCAACCTCTGGAGCCTGATTGAATGTCATATGTGGAACATGAATCCTCAGTTTTCCTCCTCTGAAAATAAACCACTTTGATACCAATTTGCAAAGTTAGCACCCTAAACACTTTCTGAACTTTAACATGCAAATATGCAGAAAACTGATTTGGATTTAATTTGAAAAAGTGATCGACTCGATTGATCAAAATCTGGAAATATTCAAAGGGGTTCATTCCTAGGTCTACAATGCAGAACAACTTTCAATAACATTTGACCTCGAACCGGGTGCAAATAGGGAAACCACAAAGTATGTGATTTAATTCTGAATTCTGCATTTTTAGTGAAATTTCAATAAATCAGAAATGGGAAGGCTCTGGCAAAGTGGATAAATGGATTGGTAGGAATCTTTAAATCTTCAAAAAGGTGCACTCCTATGTTTAAAATATGAGGGAAAACTCAATTGTCCAAAATGTTCACCCGGGTACAGATTTTCAAAAGCACAAAGTGGACAACTTAGCAATTTTGTACTTGTAAACAAAGGAAATCAAAATTATTCACAAATGGAATGGTTCTAGAAAACTTGTCATCTGATTTCATAGGGTTCTACAAATTGGAAATATTAGTTCATTGTCATGATTACAACACCCGAGAACACACCATGATGCCATACCTATCCATCTGATCAAAGATGCAGGCCCTCAAAGTAAGGTTTTCAGAAATCTGCATTCAACAACTTTTGGAAACTTAACAAAGTGCCAATAGAATCAGATTGGAAAATTGCTCAAATGGATTCATCATGGTCGGAGAATTGGAAAATATGAATTATGTGACCACTGGGACATAGTACAAAAGGAATTTTCCCAATTGAATCAACTGGTCAAAAGTTATAATCTGTCAAATTGGGCTATTCAGATTTCTAGGCAGAACAAAAATGCAAACAGTTCTGAGCGACCAACTTTGGGAAGTATGAGAACCTATCAAAAGGATTGACAATGAACTAAGATCTAAAATATAAGTTCTTTGATATGCATGTTAAACATTTCCAAAGTGATGGCCTATGAAACTCAATAGGGTGCAAGATATTCAGAAGCAAAGTAGGCCCCGGACAACAAAATGACACTTCAGCAAAAATGCAGATCTAGGTGACCACCTCAAAATGACTACTCTCTAAACATGTCAGATTTGAAATTTAGGAGCTGGAACCCACTGCATATGTCAAATGAAAGGCATTGAAGCCTTTTCCCAATTTGCACCTCATGAAAATCATCCGGGCATCTTTTTCAAGCATTCTAACTGAAAATTTTCTTACCAAAATTTTCAAGGGTACTTACTTTGCTTATCTGAAAATTTAACATGGTCACTCCAAATTTGAGATTACCAATAGAACATGCAGTTGCACATGAATTAGTCAAGAGAGATCCTCATCTCTCTATTGCAGATAGTTTGGTAAGTCTAGCTGCCGAGCTAGAAATTAAGTTATAGGTTATGAAGTATGTTAAGGATAGTTGGGATACAACATTTGCATTGATATTATAGCTTCATAAGTCATTTTTGGATAAATATAACTTAACCCCTACAACTATCAGTGACAAAAACAAGGGGGAAACAAATAAGGAAATAGACAAAGTTGGGCAACAATAGGCATAATATTTTTTTTGGCATGTACACTATGTAAATATTATATGAAATCTGAAGTATAATCTTAGGGGGATTATGTTGTGTACTTAGGAAAATTTTGTGGATATAAAGAAATGATAAGTGTTTTTGCCACTAATATCAAAGGGTGTGATTGTTGATCTCTAAGTTTTGTTGATCATTAGTGTCCCACACTTAGTCATTTATCTAGGTAGGTTAGTCGGTCATCACTACGATCAAGCTATCCAGTATAGGCTGAGAAGTAGTTATTTCCAAGCAGATAGTAGTTGCCAAGTTACATAGAAGCCAAGTGAAATTGATTAGTCCATGTCGAGCACCAGAGTCTTCATGTGCCGAGCAAGACAGTTTTATCATACTTGTCAGGAATGACACAAACTTGAAGGTAAACTATTTTGGGCCGACTTATTTGGGTATTTAATGTTTTTAATAGAGTTAATTACACATTAAATCATTTGATCCAATACGTGGCATAGAGCCAATCAGAAAATTGGAATGCCCAAGTGACATAAGTATTTGATCTTGATCTCAATGCCAGATCTGTAAGGTATATAAGATTGCTTCTTACCCTAATTGTTCATGCATGCATACAAGAGATATATGCGAAGGGTTATTTTGAGTTAAGAAGCATAGATCTAGCAGAGGAATGGAGCAGTGAGCAGCAGAGTAAAATTATATCAGATTATTAGATAAGAGAAGGTATTGAAAAGAGGAGATCTGTTATCAGCATTTGAGTGCATATCAAAGGATCAGACCTTGAGACATTCTAACAAGTGTATCAGGTGAAATCTCTTAACAGAGTGGTTCTAGCATACCTTTCTAAATCTCTTAGCCAAGTGCTTAATTTGTTGTAAGTTTAAATCCTTTTGCAAGGTAGATTGTAATGATCTGTAGCTCTTAACTAAGCCAACCTTTAATCAGGTAGATTACAAGTTGTGATCAAATTTTGTAGCCCTAACAGGCACACTTTATTGCTACAGTAGTGAAGATTTTTGTGGGTGTCTTCCCCATCCTAGTTTTACCTTATCGGGTTTCTCAATTACCAAATTCTATGTCTTGAGTTATTTATTTTATGTTATGGATGCCACTAGTTGATAAATCAATTATATTTATGGTATGGTTGTGGATCAGTTTCTTTTAAGTGATAAAAGTTATAAGATCTGATTCACACCCCCCTCTTAGTATCTTGCTTTCCCATCTTGTATTTCCAACAATTAATTGTTATTCTTGAATTCACTAATTTTTCAAAGATTAAATATACTTTTTAAATTTGATTTAAATATACAACTAATTCATCCAAAAAAATACTCCTTAAATTCTCTACATCTAATAAGAAAGGGATTTTTTTCAGGGAAAGTCAAATTATGCTATTACTATTTGGATTCAAATGTGTGGAGTTTTCGTGTCAAACTTATTAACCTATATTTCATGAGTAGTGGTTCACAATAATTCATTCCTCATGAGAAAAAATATTACACTTAGCATGTGTTGCATCTAGGTGATGCTCGAAGAGATGGAGCATTCGATCTTCCCAAGAGGTCAGCCATCTTAGTACTAATCCAACTCAAACACATTTAACCATAGAATTTCCTCCACATCTTCCTCCCTCCATATCGGCCAAGATTTTGACATAAGGAAATTAGGCTTACATACTAGAAATTACTCATCATGGAGAATTTTCTTATTCGTAGCTTGTTCATAATCTTCTCTATTTAACTTTATGGGTGAAAAAATTTCAATAAACATGATGATACCATATTCACTTCTATGTTTCTTCTTACCCAAATTTCCTTTCTATAAATTTTTCTTCAAGTGGAGCGAATGGGACTCCCACAAGGGTAGATCCCCGCTTGTCTATTTCTAGTGCATGTTTCTGGCCTTTGTCTTCAAGTTCTACATATCCTTCAAGTCTGGTCTAAATCCTTCAAGGATCTAAAACCATAATTCTTGGTGTATTACGAGATAAACCCTAGCCCGTTCATGACATGTTCTAATTCTGTGTTACTTTTTTAAGCACTTAAGTGTTCCTTTTGTCATGTGCACTTTTTGTTTTCCCTTAGTCGTGCAGTCCACCAATGCTGATCGAATATTCTTTTTCATATGAGAATTCAACGTAGGCTTTATATATTTATCTCACAAGGAAATGGAATATGTTGTTTTGATCTAGAGACTTAACACAAGCCATTGATTTAGTTTTGATTGTATGCTGTGCGGGAAATCTCATAATGAAACCAGAGTTAAGGGAATGATTCGGTGACTCATAGACATGAAGGACTTCAATTACCCAGGGTTTTAGATTAGTTAAAGAAGAGTTAGGGCTAAAGTTAAAGACTAAAGGTAATATTTGAGTAGTTCTAATTCAATTGGACAGTCATCATAATTCCTTAATCACTGAGATGAAGGTTTTTATTCATTAAGGCATCACGCTTTGTTGATGCGTGTCTGGTTCAAATCCGAGCTTAGCAGACAAGTTAAATATCAATCAAGTTTCTTTTGATCGTATGGTTGGTGTTATGTCTTAATGAAAAAGTGTGCATGATCTAATATTTAAGACATTAAGCCTATCCAACACATGTCCATAGTGGTTCTAATGCAATGCCAAGGTGATTAAGATAAAAATTGAGAAAGTCATTTTTGATCATGTGGTTGACTTAAAGGCTTGAAATCAAAGTGATCAAAATCTAGTGATTAAGCCATTAAGCTATGGTGACATGTGGATGGTGGGGTCTCCTTTATGTAGGGTCTTCAGTTGAGTAATCTACGTGTGGTTTTGATTTAATCCAATAGTGGGCTTAAAGACTTAAAGCAAAGATGTAGTCAATCTATAGCATAAGCCATTAAGCTGTGAAGTCACGTGTCCATGGTAGAGATGGGCTGAAGTCAGAGAAAAGGTAGTGATCGATCAAGTTTCTCTTGATATAATGGTCAGCTTAATGACTTAAAGAAAAGGTGCTCAAGATCTACCCATCAATTCATTAAGCTGCTACGCCATGTGGATGGTGGGGTCTCCTTATGCAGAATCTTTGGCTTATTAATCTGTGATCATTTCCTTTTAGATTAAACAATAGGCTTAAAGGCTTAAAGAAAAGTTGACCACAATCTATCCATCAAGCCATTAAGCTGTGGTGACATGTGGCAGATGATGTCATGGGTATCAGGTTGGAAAGGTAAGATAAAGGAACAACAAGTAAAGAAGATCCAATGGCCGACTTAATGCCTTGATGGTAAAGATGAAGTTGTTTAACCTATAAGCCATCACGTCGTAGTGACACATGGCAGATCTGATCTTGTGCTCATGGGTAACTTAAAGGAGATCATTGGTCATGTTTTAAAGTTAGTAAAGTTTCAAATTTGGGTTGTTGATCAGGTATTTCGCGCCACCTGCGACCGTTTGATTTTGAATTCAAATATTAAAATGGTATTTCTTAGGTTTTCATGGTGGTGGCAATGTTTTCAACCTGCAGAGTGGGTAGATGGATCAAGGTGATCTGTTTGCTCAAATTTATTGTGAGGGGAGTGATTGTCAAAGGGTGATAAGATCGTCTGAGATATTTCCTAAATGTATTAATGAGTAGACTTGACAATCTTAGGGTTTCTTCATTGTTTATGCAAAATCTATTGTAACCCTAATTCAGCCCTATTTGATTAAGGAATTGAATCCCGAGCATGCCTGCTAGGGGAGGTTGTATATAAGTTGTTTTTAGTTCTTTTCTAGTGAGTTTTTAGGATATGTAAAAGTTTTCTGAGATATTTTCTTTGTCCTGCAACTTTTCATAGTTTGTAATTCTCAGTTTTCCGAGCTTATGCAAGAATTTCTGTGGTATTTTTCCTGCCCTCAGGTTTTCATATGATTGGGATTATTTTTGAAGAATGATATATTTCTTGACTATTGAATAAATTTTTGGATTATCTCAAGTTTTCCTTCTTTTCTGCATCTTTGTGTACTACTGCGGGTGATCTGATAAGGATATTTTTTGTGAATTTTGTTCATTCCTAGCTATCTTGTCTCATTCTTGTACCTATTTTCTGGAGTGGATGTATGTTTGTAGGTCATAGTCTGTGTCTACTTATTTGAAGGTATTTTTGTGAAATCTTTTCTTTCCTCCAATAGTTTCATCTTGGACCTCTCTATGAAACATTTTTGCAAAACCTATGTAGGAATTTGTACTTGTCATAATTCAGGGATTTCATGTTAATTCTTGGTCATTATATTGTGATTCATGTTACCTTCGGTGTATCACATAGTAGGATATTTTTCTTTTTTAGTGATTTTCCTTCAATTCTTCTTCTATCCCTTTCCTTCCAAGTTTACTTTCATGTTAAAAGAGAAAATGAGGTGATTATCCAAGGGGAACTGACCTAGAATGTAGAGGCTTCACTTCAATTAGTAGAGGTCCCACAACCTAGAAGTGATTCCCATGTTATACTAGATTGTTAGGCTCTAGTGCTTATCATGGTGGAAAATTTAGTGTATACTAATTTTGGAACGCCGGATGGGACTATAAAAAGAAGTCCATCTTTCAAGGCTATGTTATCTCTGATATGCTGATTGCATAGTATTGACCAAAAATAGGTTTCTCTTTCAAGTATATTTGTCAACTCCATTGGTGAAAAAGAACAAGAAGATCCATTCCTATTCAAGTTTATGAGAAGGATAGAAACAAGGAGTTCAAAGCCTTCTGTGTTTTTGCAGTTGCTTCCAACAAGAAGAAAAGGGAGATCATCTCAAAGAACATCCCCTACAAGGAGAGTACAGTCTACACCACCTCCCTCAGAAGAGAGAACTTTTCTTTTCTATTCAAGAAGGAGAGGAAGATCTCTAACTAGAGAGTTATAAGAAGATTCAGCTCCACTCTTCAGTTCAAATGCAGTTCACACAATTGTTGTTAAAGAAATCATAGTCCCTGCAATGGCAAGGCAGTTTGCTTTTGTACCCTTCAATCAAGGGAGTCCTTTAAATTTTACTCAACATCATGATGTGCCCTTAGAAGCACTCAAAAGTCTACCTGATTTCATAGGAGAAGGACAAACAACAACTTATGAACACATAAGAGATGTGGCTACTATTTGTAGTATTCACCATATTACTAAAGAGGATGTATCTACTAAGCTGTTTGAAGCTTCTTTCAAAGGTAAGGCCTTAGAATGGTTTAGAACATTAGTTCTTGGTTCCATTGATTCACGGGAAAGATTAGGGGAATTGTTAAGCAAATATTTTGAGGATATATTAGACTATCTATCCCTGGTTGAGCAACTCACAGCCATAAAGAGGCTCCTCAAGAGTAGATGACATGCTTTAACAATAGATTCCTCAAGACATGGAATAGGATTCCTATCTCAGTAAGGCTTTTAGCTGACCATGCTTTCCTATACTTCTTGAAAAGCCTGAATAGCAACATATCTGTCATGATTCAATCCATGGGAGGTACCTCACTACCTTAGGCTTTTGACATGGTAGTTAGAGCTAAGAATTGTTTAATTCAAGCTGGCATGATAGCCCCAAGGTCACCCATGCCTATTTTTCCTAACATCCAACCCAATATGTCTCTGAAAATTTCTCCATTTACCCCTATACCCACTGTTGTAGCACCTCAATCTAGTTTTAGTAACTAGGAATCAAGTGCATGATTTTCCCAAGAACTGCAAACAATGAAAAGTGATCAGGAAGAAACACATAGCTTACTACAAAGTGGTCAATAAGAAATGAATTTTTTTTTGCAAACTCTAACCAAAGAGTTGACCAACTTGAAAAATTAGAATCAGGAGTCTAGACCACTTTTTTAGTAGAATCAAGGTCCTAGCCAACAATATCAAGCTCAAGGACAATCTTATCCACATAATAGGCTGCCATATCAAGGGAATTATCAGGGTCCATTCTAGCCTTATAATCCCACACCCCTCAACTCTGGAAATCCAACCAGGGAGCTGGTCCCAAGTCATAACAACCTGGCCTCAGACAATGAATGTTGTTTTCCTTGCAACCAACCCCATAATCAGGCTACATACTCGAATGGGTGGATGAACCAAGCACTAATGGTACATAATACCTCACATACCCAATAAGAGGCATCTTCTAGTGGGTGAGTTCCTCAAAAAGATGCACAGTCTAATGAGACTTTTCTCTTCAATTGGGAAAAACAAGATTTCAATGGAGTAAATGACGATTCTTCAATTGCTACGAATACTTAGTCTAAAAGAAGAGCCCAAGATATGGAGCGAGAAGAATATGGAGGAAAGGCTACTACATATGTAAAGTCATCACATCTGTCTACTCCTGTCATGCTAAAGAAGACTCCCATCATTCCAGTTAAGGAGAGTCAATCTCCTAAGGAGGTTGGGCCCACGATGGTGAGGACACACCAAAAAGTGCACTCAGCAGCGCCTTTCAACATTGTGGACAACATGAAGAAAATCAATGTGACTATGACCATGTGGGAATCCCTAGCTATTCTAGGGAAACCTAAAATATTGAAGAAATCATTGTCTGAAGAAGCAATCCCTCAGTAGCTCACAAAAGATGTAGCTAAGCCAGTGTTGGTCAACACTAATTGAAAGAAGGAAATTCCAAGCAACAACATGAAAGGAAATACCATCAAAGGTAGGAACTTAAAGCCACCCCCATTTTATGTATCATTAATTATTGGAAATTCTATAGTACATAATTGTATGGTGGATAGTGGGGCTACTAGTTCAGTCATGCCTAAGAAGGTAGCTGACCAATTGGGACTTAAATATGAACCTTTCCAAAAGAAGGTAACACAGCTTGATGGTTCATTAGTAAACACAATAGGTCTGGCCAAGGATACAAGCTTGATCCTTCATGAAAGTCCCAATTTCTCTATCCTACTTGACATCTATATCATAGATCTCCCTACTCTCTTTGCCATATTTATATGAAGAGAATTCATTTCCAAGATAGGAGGCTATCTTTCTTCTAACTCGTCTCACATGATTTTCCATACAGGGTATGGAAACAAGGTCACTATTAAGTCTGAGTCATTAGAAGCTAACCATATAGAACCTTATGTGTCTAATGTACTCAATGCAAGTTGTCTTGCACTTGATAATAATGACTTTCAAATCATCAGAGGATCAAACACTAAGATAGAAAACATCCTAGATATCTATCTACATGAATTGGAATCAGAAAGGGCTTCAGAGGCCCAAGCCAATGTTATTTGGGAAGCTGGTTTGGGAAATTATATGATACAAGAGAATGGTCTCGCAGAGCCAAATCATTTTGAGGGAGACACTGAGATATCAGAAGAGCAGAGAAATGAAATTTGGGAGCTATTCTGTGATGGTGCTAGAAGTATACATGGGTCTGGTGGTGGTGCTATGCTGATCTCTCCAAAAAGTGAGAAATACTATACAACCTTTAGATTCAGTTTTTCTTGCACTAGCAACACTGCTGAATATGAGATCTTAGTAAATGGACTAGAATGGGCTAGGAAAAGAGGTATCAAAGCCTTAAAAGTATATGGTGAGAGTGAGTTTGTGGTTAGAAAAGAAAGAGGGATAAGTGCAACCAAGAATGATACAATGAAAGCCTACAAGCGTCAGGTTTGGGATGCTATAGAGAATTTTCACGCTTTGAACATTATTGCTATCCCTAGAAAACTAAATCAGAATGTAGATAGATTAGCTGTGGTTGGATCCCAATATGACATTCCTAATAGTATTTCAATGGAAAAGGATAAAAAACATATCAAATTAATTGTCAGACCTTCTATTCCCCATAATAATGTTAATTGGCAAGTGTTTGATAATGATGAGAAAATCCTATATTTTTGGTTCAAAGAAGAGGTCTTTTCAGAGCACAATCAAGATAGACTGATGCAGAGAAATGGTGATCAAGTGGTACAAATTAAATCAAATAAGTTACCCAAAGGTTTTGTCACCCTAGAATCTATCTTCAACAAAGATGACCAAGCAAAGAAGAGTAAAGTTGGCCTGGTAGTTCAACAAGAACATTGCACTAAACTAGAGCTTGAGCCAGGTAAAAGCTTGAAGTTTGGGAAGGTGAATATTGATTCAGAAAAACAAGATTATACTCAGCTATTTTAGGAATTTAGTGATGTCTTTGCTTGGAAAAATGAAGACGTCAAAGGCTTTAACCCAACACTTTCTCAACATACCATTGATCTAGAACCAAATGCCAAACCAGTTAGACAGAAGCAAAGGCCTGTCAACCCCAAACTTGAGCCACTCATGCAGAAGGAGGTTCTCAAATTAATAGAGAGTGGTATCATTTACCCCATCAAGAATACTAGTTAGGTGTCCAACCTTGTTCCTGTTAGGAAGAAGAATGGGGAGCTAAGGCTATGTGTTGATTTTAGGGACCTTAATAGGGAATCCTTGAAAGATTGCCATCCATTTCCATCCATGGAGAAGATCCTATAGTGTGTCTCCAGATCAAAGCGCTTTTCATTACTGGATGGCTATTCAGGATACAATCAGATCCTGGTTCATGAAGAAGATCAATATAACACTGTATTTACAACCAAGTGGGGAACCATGGCTTATTAGAAGATACCTTTTGGTTTGTCAAATGTAGGTGCTACCTTTCAAAAGGCTATGGATATGACCTTTAAAAGCCTCATGTACAAGTTATTACTGGTCTACTTAGATGATATCACTGTCTATTCCAAACATGTAGTAGATAAAACCAAACATTTGAGGAAAATATTTGAGAGATGTAGAGATTTTGGGATCTCCCTTAATCCCCATAAATGTGTGTTTTTAGTCCATGAAGGAAATTTGTTGGGGTACAATGTGTCCAAGAAAGGTACCACAGTAGAACCTAAGAGAATTACAGTTATTCTAGAGCTACCCCTACCACCTCATGAGAAAATTCTTCAAGCCTTCATAGGAAGGATTAACTTTGTCAGGCATTTTTTGCCTAACATTGCAGACCTTTTGAAGCCTTTAACAGTAATGTTGAAGAAGAATGTAGTCTTCAGTTGGAGAAAAGAAGGAAAGAATGGTTTTCAAGCCATTAAAGAGGCTTTGATAGAAGCTCCTACCTTGTTGAACCCTGATTTCACCAAAGACTTAATTCTATATTCTTATGGAGGCTGTGATGCCATATCTGCAATGTTAACTCAACAAAACTTTGAAGGATTGGAGCAGCCTATTGATTTCTTTAGCAAAGGTCTGGAAGATTATGAACAAAGATACTCTTTTGTAGAGAAACATGTACTTATTTTGGTGAGGAGACTTAAAAAGTTTAGATATCTATTGACTCATAGTAAGGTACAATTGAAAGTCACTCATCCAAGTGTCAAAGAGTTCCTACTTTCTAAGGACCTAAATGAGAAAAGAGCTGGTTGGATAACCAAAGTCATGGAATATGACATTGATATCCAAGTTACCAAGTTGGTTAGAGGGAAAGGACTTTGTGAAAAATTTATAGAGGATGAAACTGCAAATAATGAAGAGCAGATGAATGCATCCTTAGTTGTGCATTCAACCGAAGAACATGCCAAGGCAACATGTTGCTTTCCTTACATGGTTCATTTTTTAAAGACAAGAGAGTGCCTTGCAAATTTGGATTCAGCCAAAAGAAGGTATTACACATTGAAATCCATCCCCTTTGTGTTGATTGATGAGATCCTTTTTAGAAAGGATCATAATGGTGTTTTCCTCAGATGCATAGATTCAGAATAGGTGACAGGTGTCCTAAATGAATTTCATGATGGAACTTATGGAGGTCATTTCTCTCCTAGGAATACTTCTTAAGATCATGAGGGTTGGATACTATTGGCCATCTATCTTTAAAGATAGTCATGATCATATGAAGAGATGCATGAAGTGTGCCATGTTTACAGGCAAAGAAAGACTTGCAGATCTGCCCCTCCAACCAATCAGGAAAAAACAACCTTTCATGAAGTGGGGTATTGATTTCATAGGCCTAATTAACCCCCCATCTAGTACAGGTCATAAATAGATAATCACTGCAAGTGATTACTGTAACCACCTGAATTTGGTCTGTCACAACTATAGACCCTATTTACCCTAAGTATGATCATACCCTCGATTTATGTCCAAACGACCCTGTTACTGCTTGGCATAATTCTTTTGAATCAATTTAATGTCCTAGGTGATTTTTATCACTGATTTATATTAACTATTATAGCCAT
>MU225826.1:4072302-4085605 GCA_018584345.1 Thuja plicata | reverse complement strand
ACTAGGGGACTTAGTCATATTTAGTGATTGTGTATTTAATTAAATCACTTTTAATAGGACTAATTTAGAAGACCTAGGATAAGAAGAATAGACTATAGTGAATTTACCTAATAAATATAATAATTTACTAAATGAATAGAAGAAATAAACATTAATTAAATAATAAATATTTAATCAATTCATCAAGTCAATATTAATTAAATAATAAAAATTTAATTAATTGATTAATCATCGAAGCCATTTTTTAGTGTATACAGGTTCAAAGAAATGTTGTCAGGTATGAAGGAAGAAATCAAAGAGCTAGTCATTATTTACTGTGACTACACCAATGCTATTAACATTTCAAAGAACCATGTGATGCATACTAAGACTAAACATATTGCAATAAAGTATCATTTCTTGAGAGAATTGGTTCAGGAAAAGGAAGTAAGATTGGAATATGTGAATACAAAATAAGAAATTGTAGACATATTCACAAAACCATTACCTAAGGATGTATTCTTGTATCTTAGAGGAAAGCTAGGGGTAATTTCCCTAACTGAGGCTCACTAAAACACAGTTTAGTGATGCATCAACCGAGCTACAGAATAGACTTAACATGTTGATGTAGATATTCAGAGCTTATTGCATATGAATCAATACAAACAGGTACATTAAAAATTCATTGGCTATATATATCAGTTGGTGTCTTTGGCATTGGTTGTCAAAGAGGGAGAGATTAATGTATGTCATAAAGATTACTGATGGAGAGATTGATGGTAGATGGAGAAAAAATTATCATAAATAAAGATTAATGTAAGATCGAGAAATCTGTATTTCAGTGATTGTGAAGATAGAGAGAGTTTTTGGATGAGAATTAGAATGAAGCTAAGGACATTAATAAAATTTAATTCTTATATATATAAGGTCAAGTTTGGATTGAATACTATAATTTTAAAAAGAAGATGATATATGTTTTTATAACATGAAGAGTGAAGGCAAAATCAGATGGGATTCTGATTGAGGATAGAACACACAAAGTTGCAACATAATATCTGATCAGTGGGGATCAAGTAATTAAATCCAGAAAAGAGATCTAAATTAGCAAAGACATTTGCTTATCAAAATAGGTCAATCCATTGTCACTCTAAAAATTGTAGTAGGGATAAAAATCTCTTAATAGAGTAGACTTAACAATCTTTTGTAAATCCTCTCACAAGGTGACATTTCTACATTGAAGTGTTTGAAGACCCCTAACAAGGCCACTCCTTACAGGGTGATTAAATCCTCTAATAGGGTCACACCTAATAGTGTGTTATTGTAACCTTTAATAGGGTTGGATCCTAATAGGGATCACTTTAGAAGAGTGAAAAACAATGACTAGTTGCAATTGGTGGTTTTTCCGATATTGGGTTTCCACATTAAATCTTGGTGTTATCTGTGTACATTTCATTTGATTTATGGTTTATGTTTCTGCAATTAATTACTAAAGGATAATCACAATTAATATCTTAAGATTTTCTATGTTAACCGAGTGATAGTAGAATATCTGTGTTAATTGAGCAACAGTGACAAATTTGTTTAAGACATTTAAGGGACTTGGATTTTTTTTTGTAGTAACTGATTCACCCCTCCCCTCTCAGTTACTCAACTCATTTCCAACAGCAAGTAAGGTATGCTTAGCTCATGGAGTTAGAAGAAATCAGAGATAAGGATATGCAAACCATGGAGTTCCAACAGATGCAAACAAAGAGGATCTTTGATAAGAGAGCCAGATCAAGAAGTTACCAACAAAAACTTTAGTGGCAATTATTCGCCATTTGGCGAATGTTGCAAGTTGGCGAGCGGGAAATTGGTAAATTTTTTTCATATATTAGATTGACCCTATCACCTGAAAATTATTAATATTGGGTCTAATGCCCAAGCCCATCGCCCATCACTTTATTTATTTTTCTACCTTTCTTACACATTATCACCAATGGAATATAATTTTTGGTCCCCGTAAATTGAAAAAATTTGCCTATAATTTCTAAGTGACCCCAAATAGACGGCCTATATTTTCCAATAGTTTTATACATATATATTTATAGGTGGCCCAAAATTTGCCTGGCATTTTGCAGACACGTGTCTCAAACCGACCTAAATTCTCCAACTTTATTAATCATACGAAGGTATTGGACGACCCATAATCACCTCAAAAATAACAAAAGATGTGTTATAATTATGCGGGCTTTGCCAAATTTGTATACCTTGACCTAATACCTCCCACCAAATTTTTAGAATAAGGATAGTATAAAAACATTTGATCAATAGCAAAGTTTCAGATGAGTATGAGTACTTCAGTAGTTTCAGACTATTGAGTGCAACTGTAGACTACATTGGCGAGTCGTGACTGCAATTTAATTTGAGGCAAAGGTAAGTGATACTTATTCCATGACTCTGTAATTTTGAGTTCATTATTATTTAGTGGTAGTCAGTTAGCAAACTGTGGTGACTAGGGAGACCTCAGACATGATTTTAGGGCCAATGAATCTAGAATCATATTTATATATATTATAGTCTATTGTCACTTCAACAATTTAACATTTTTTTTGTAGTGTAAGTCATTGGAGAATGGAGATGTTGAACAAGAATAAGGGTAAGGCTCCTGCAAGTGGGGAAAGGCAAGATGAAGAGAGGCTAGAAAAGCATAGAACCTTATCATCGTACTTTGGTCATGGTGTTGGAAATTTTTCTGTCCAAAATTGGGAAGTTGCTTCATCACAAGTAGATTTTGAAGATTCACAACCTGAAACTACATGACATATTGAAGAAGTGGGCGAACCTGATATCTCAGATCATGATGAAGTTGGAGAATATTTTTAGTTAAATACCTAGAGTAGCCATAATGATATAATTGATTTGGATGAGACTGAGAATGTCATAGATGATGATGGTGTAGGGAAAAAGAAAAGAAAAAAAATTCAAAAAAGGATAGGGAATTAAAAAATGATCAGAAGTGGGAGTTGTCGAGGAATTTTCAAATAGAATGGGTGTCAAAGTATCCATTCATTGAAATAGTGGACAATCCAATTGAAGGTCAGCCTCTCGTAGAATGCAAATGTAAAATTTGTAGCAAGATAAATAAGAAGGAAAAGAGTTTTCAGTTAAAAATCGACACCATAGAGAAGCATATGGGTAAAGTTTACGAAAAGAAAACCATAGATGGAGTTGAAAAATTAGTGATAAGATGGAAAACAAAGGATGAATCTCTGCATGTTAAGAATGCACAATTATATGAATTTTAGTGGAATATACAGACAAAGCCTGCTCAAGTTAAAGGCTCTATTGAAGCTTGTTTTGGGAAAGCATTGGAAGCAAAACTAATGGGAAAATTTGTTCGGTTAAGTGTTGTCTTTAATATTTTGAGTAGAGGACATCCTATGATAGACTACACATCATTGAGTGCTTTATTAAACTTTCTAAAAGTTTGTAACTATCCTAACAATCATTGGTCAGTAAATAGTAGATGGGAACGGGCAAGTTGTCTTGCCGAGGTTGAAAAAGAGGATCTAAAGGCAAAAATTAAAGAGTCAAATTTTACTGTATTGTCTTTAGACGAGGTTACAATAGTAGATAATACTTTGTGGGTATGAATGCATGTTTATATAGTATAGAATTTTGTCTACCAACCTCATCTACTAACTATTACTAAAATGAAGGATAATGCGACAACTGAAAATTTATTTGAACTAGTAAAGAGTTCTCTAATTGAATATGGAGGTGTAGATGACATGACGATTGCCAATAAGTTGGTGTGTGTTGGAGCGGATGGAGCATCAGTAATGTAAGGCCACAGGGGCAGTCTTTGCACAAAGATACAATATCCTTTTGTGCCCTACGTTACTCCCATTCACTACATGGCCCACATAATGTATCTAAAAAATTGAAGTTTTAATCAAAGAGCTCTACTAATACTTTTATGGAAGTCTGAAATGATTAAGGGAATTTCAACACTTTTTTGAAGGACTAACCGATGGGAACAAGATTTTGAAGGATAATGATACTAGATGGATGTCTTTGGATGGACCAGCATATCGAGTGTTTTCAGAATATCAATCGTTGGTTGGTCTAATGAACTCAAGTCATGAAGAAGCAGGGATACTAAAATTTCTTGAGCTGCTGCAAAGGTTAAGTAATGTAGAGACACTCTTAACATTAGTAGGTATTCTCCCCCTGCTAGAGGAAATGACAAATATAATGAAAAAGGCGCAACAAAGAGAAATGTATATTGAAGAATATGTCGTGCTTCGTAAATTGACATGCATGACGCTCGCTAATCTCTATCGATCGTGTGATAATGTTAAATTTGCCAGCTACCTTAAAATCACAGATTTGGACAATCCTGACAACTTTTTAAAGATCGATGCAAACAGGGAGTTATGTGTAGAAGTACGTGGAGTTGGGATACCAATGTACTACTATGCCAAAGTTGAGTCTGAGGTACCAGGAAGGAACCACAAGAAGAAAATATCAAGTGTTAAAAGGGAAGACTTTACCAAGATCATTGAGTCTGTAACTACTTCTGTCAAGGGCATTGCCTATGATCTTTCCTCAGAGATTAGAGCAAGATTCACTCCTATCAAACTACTTGAATCCATGTCTATTGTGTTTCCTCGATATTGGAGTATCAAAAATTTGAACGATTATCAAACTAAGCTACTAACTTTGATAAATCATTTTTGCAAAACCAAAGAGTTAAATGGAGTAACTCTAAATGGAATTTTAGATGAATCTCATTTGAGAGATTAATCGGGCCATTTTTCACAGACAATGAGGGAACAATATAATATTTTGCGAACCCCCACGAAGATGGATTGGCAACAAGGCTTTGGAAATATCTAGCTGAGAGCGAAATGTTGATTGATTCAATATCAGAATTTTTCAAGCTTGCTGATTTATGTCTGACCATGATATTGGGGTTGGTGGAGGATGAGATAGTTTTTAGTGCTTTGGGGTTCCTAAAGTCAAATCTAAGAAATAAGCTAGAGAAGAATTTGGAAAATTTCTTGAGGCTCTATACATCCAGGTATGCAGTCCATACTTTTCCTTACGATAGGGCACTGAAATTGTGGAGGTAGAAATGTCAGAGAAGAGAGTTGGGCAACATTTCAAACCAAAGTGGGAGTACCAGAGACAATGATGTGACTATCATTGAATCATGTACTGGTACTGGTAATGCTAGCGGTGAACTTGAGTTAAGTAGAGGTATGCAGAGTGAAGAAAACATATCAAAGAATCAAGGAAGATATGAAGTTGATGGCAATGAATCTGAGGATCCCGATAATGATATGATGTGGAAAATTTAGCCTTTGTAGAAGTAGTGGGTCCTAGGCATTTATTAAAATTTTTAGTGTAGTCTACTATTAGTTTTTGTATCTCATCATCAATCATGTATAATATCATATTCCAATGTCAAAAACATGAATGCGGTTGATAATGTCATGAGTTCTACAATTAATAATGGCCTTCATTTGCATTATTCCTCTCATATGGTATAATTCTTAAATATTTTTTTGTTTTTTTATAACATAGCAATTCATATGATACAATTCTTAGAAATAGCGATTCTCATTAATATATTTACAAATATGACACAATGTAACAATTCATTCATTAATAGTAGTAAGAACACAACTCTATGTGATTCTGTTTGCAAAAGTGTATTGAAAAAGAATTATGACTCAAGAGTCAATACCCAATTTCATTACCCTTCACAAATGACCTTGAATTCCCTTTTATAGAAATAAGGGAGAAAAAATAGCTTTAGTTTGATTAGTCTAATGTGAAGTCTTAAAATCAAAATCAGTAAGAGTCAAGACTAGTACAACATCTCTACAACTGTACATTTCTACATTTGACAGGCCGGTTTAGTAAATTAGAAATAGCATTATAGCATCTGCTACATTGATCCTGTTGAAAGGAAAAAGTTCAAACTTGTTAATTTTAAATCAATTCAAGCCAATAGATAAATAATATAGAGATGATTAAAACTGAAAGTACTTTCACATACTATTTTTGATGAGATGATTGTGCTACTTTGTTTAGTATGCTCTATTCTGCATCGTATGGAAGGTTAAAATTTGTCAAGTTATAGTAAATGTCCTATGACCTCGAAAACCATTGATACTTGTTAGAGTGACTTGAAATAAATGATCCTTCCAATACTACATTCAAATTTGTCAATGGTTTGATGCACTTTGTAATGCTTTCATGAGTTGTGTCCTAAGGAAGCTTGCCTAAATGAGTTCTCATTGTGTCCTCCAACCTTTTTTTTGTAAGCTTCTCTTCCAAAAATTTTTGTTAATGAGTTACTAGGACTAGGACTCGCCAAACCATGATCTGTCATTTTGGTTTTTGTTTGATTCATCTTGGCGAGCTTTTTGTCAAATAAGGCAAGATTTTCCTCTACTTCCTTTAGTTTATGACATTTTGAAAGATAGAGTTTGGTTTAATTGATGCATGTACACGGTCATGAATTCCCTTGCTTGCCAAATGTCTGTCACTGGTTGTGTTGATTTGATGCAAAATCTATTTTGCTATTTTCTCTCTCTGAGAAAATTGTTTTTTCTTCTTAATGTGCTCTTTGAGCTTCCCAAAAACATCTCTAAGAATTTCATTCAATTCAAACCAATCAAACAACCTATCACCAGTCATCTTTATTTTCTCCCAAAGGTCTCTTTTTATTTTCTTGACTATATCTTTTATTTGGTCAATCAAGCTATTTTCGTATGTTTTAATTGTATTATTTGCCTTCTTTAGCTCTTCTCTTAATTCTGACAACTGGTGTTCACTCTATTTTTTGATTTTATCTATTTTCCCTTCCCACAATTTTTATTTCTCTTCCCACTGTTTTGATTTTACCCTCTCATCCTCCAATTCTTTCTTTAAGATATTGTTTACTTGTGCCTTACTCTCCACGCTTTTGTATAATTTTAATGAAGAGGCTTTTTCATTCTCAAGATTTTTATTGCTCTCTTCCAATTTTTCCCTCACAATTTTCAGTTCTGTCTCCATATGTTCTTGCTATCCAATTTCTTCTTTAGGGGATGAATTTTTATCCTTTTCAGTAATTCATTTCACCTGTTATCTACTTCTTTCTTCTTTGCCTTTTCACTTGCCAAGTCTACCTTTAAATTTTCTATTCTTCCCTAAAGATTTACATTCTCTCTCTCCAACTTCATCACTGAATTATAGACCAATTGGTTGGTCATTTTCGACACATTTATCTTGTCCGCATTTTTAATTTTGGATAAATCCATTTGGAGGGTGCTAACTTGAAATTCAGATGGATATATCTGACTCTCTAGTGGATTGTTATCTCTAGTTGGGGTCATTACAACCATGAACTCCATCATTTCTTTGTTTGGGTCATATGTGGGAAATAACCTATTCGATGCAGGTTGTGTATCATGAGCTGCAAAAACTAAATCCCTCTTCAATATCTTACTATTTAGTTTATTCCTATTGTTTGTTTGTTCAAAGTTTGTTACAAAATCATTGAAATGAAAAATTTGGGTTTTCTGACATAATTGAATGTTTGAAAGGTGAAATAGAAATTGTAGCGATGTACGAGCTCCCTCTTGTTGTTCTAATAATTGCACCATGAGGATTAGTAACATTAATTGACCCATTACAAGTGGAGTTATTGGACTGTTTGGAGGGTTTTGTCACAGACACCATTGGCATTGTTGTACTTGTCATAACCTTTTGCTTCTTTATAATGCCTTGATCTCTCAGATCCACTGATGTCATGTCCAGTGCTAATGTCATTTTCCTTTTTAGACCACTAGTACTACCCATGCCATCCCCACTAGTGAGAGTGGCACTTGATTCAGATTGAATCTGAGTGTTTGGCAAAGGTGGAATTGGATTTGAAGCTGGAACAAATGAAGGTGCAAGGGTATGAGACTGAGTAGCACCTTTTTCTGATGAACCTTCAATTAATGGTGTCTCACCACATTCTTCTGGAGTGGGTGTGGAAATTAGATACCAATTCCCTTCTCCTGTGGGACCCAGACCACCCCTACCTAGAAAACCAATTTTTTCTACAATCTCTGCCCCTTTGCCATATTTTTCTTTTGTGGATGCATCAAATCCAGTAGCAATTGTTACTGAATATACATTAGTTGATATGGGATTCATAGAGTCCTGCTCATTCTCATTATCTTGACAATTATGATTGCTTTGATATGCTTCAGCTTGATGTTCTGCATTCCAAAAATTGCTAAATATTTGAGCCTCCTTCGTATCATAAAAATCTGCAGAGATCTTTGGCTCGCCAAGATTCTTCCTCATTTCCAGAAAATCATACATTTTCGTTGCAGTCCAATATTCATCTTTACATTGAAGCGCTAGGCTTTTTGGAATAACTTTTGTAGATGGTTGAGCAACTTGCTGGTAGAAATTGTAGGATGTCTTGTGCTACACTTTTTGTTTCTATTTGTGCAATGCCATAATTTGTGATGATAATTCTTGTATAGAAATATTAATTTAAGTGACGTATTTCTCCATCTCTTTTTTAACCTCGTCCCAAGACTCCATGTTTTTAAAATTTTCTATCAATGGCATACTCTCATGTTGACATTTTCTTGTGGAGCTCCCATTCACTCTAAGCTTTGTTCCAATTATGTTTAGTGGATCATACTACTAGTGACTGTCAACAACAAAGAAAAAAATTGAAAAAAAAACCTCTACCACTTTGAATCCTTTTCTCTTAAATGTGAACCCTCCCAATGAGAAAGGCAAGGAAGGAAATATCATTTTCTGTTGCTGACCATTAAAGAGTACATCTGTGCTCTCCATATGACAAACATATTCCAATGCAAATACCCTCTTTGTAACATGTATTGGAAGTTTGTAGGGTTCTACCGTTGAACCGTAAAACCTTAACATAGTGTAGTTTTCCATGAAGTACCAGTCAACCAATTGTATTTGACTTCTGAGTTGAACGCAATATCTACAAGACACAAGAAATCTAGGCAACAAAGTGCTTGTAATTTTATGATACATTGGTGCCAAAAATAAGTCTACAAAATTGTTATAGTTCCTTCTGTTATCACTCATCCTTATCTCAGGTGTCCATTCATATAGTGCATTTTGGACCTGACTTTGAAGCTTGTTTGTCTGAAATATTGCACGATGCTTTTCTAAAAGAAGATAGCACAAGTAGGTTGTGAACCTAAATTTATTCTGTGAACCTCTTTTAATTATTAGTAATTGTTCTTGCATGTAATGAATAATGTGCTCAATAAAATTATATTTTATTGGTTCTTTTTCACAATGAATATGAAAAATCATTTCAAAAATGTTGGCACCCACTTTTTTGTTACTATCCAATCCCAAACAAAATGCTAGCAGGGAAATCCTATCTTGAACCCATTGCACAAAAATAGATCATAATCATAAGGAGGCTTATGATCTAGATCCATACTAGAATTGCTTGTTATTCCTCTGATATACGAATCTTTCTGTATTGCATCTATTTTTTCATAATTCTCTGCCAGTGTTCCCAGGTCAATGTGCACATTTGAGTTTTGTGCTTCAAACCCTAGATCCAACATACTAGCAAATTCAGTCTCGGTTATCGACAAAATTTCCTCTTGAGTCTTTTTATTGAAAATTGCTTTTCTATTTTCATCATAATTTTCGGCGCAAAGCATGACAATTTCTGGACAAGGGAATACTTGAGGTAACACCATGCTTACTAACCCAATGACCCACGCTACAATTTTATTTGTCTTTGACTTTAACATGCTGTTAAATTGAATTTTTTTGAATCCTTCATTGGATCTTTCCACTTATTTTCAAGTGCAAATCTAATTTCTATGATTCCCTTATATCCATGGATAACAAGATCAAAAATATCATGGAATTCATTAGTGAAACCTGGTGTTTTAACTAGTTTGTGGAAGTCTATTATCTCTGTTTCCTTTCTTTGCCTTTTACTCATAGTCTTGGTATTTTTTTCCCCATTGTGGACCGTGGTATACTGGTATTACTATTTACTTGTTATAAAATTCAAAAATTTCTACACAGGTGACAACTACAATTTCCAGGCGCGATTGAAAATTCAACCCTAATTCTACAATTACAATCTAAACAGTAAACCACTAGATTTGAAAAATTTAAAGGGTGGGACGTGGGTGTTCAGAATTTTACCTAGAAATTAAATTTGTGTAGACTGTGAGTGGGAAGAGAGCTGGGAGACTATTGCATTCCTCAATTCTCAACCTAGAAGTTGTAACCCCTTTCTGAATCTCCAATACAATATACTAGTAAGAACTAAAAATATAAGAACTTAGGCTAAAATTGTACAATCCTGAGTAGTACTGAGTCGTCAGTCGTGAATCATCACTTGTCTTAACTTTTATTACTTCTCTAGATATCTGAGGTCACTAGGACACATGTCACTTAATTGTTTGACATTACAAATATCTGCGGTCAAATTGAGATTATTACTTATTAAATGTTAAGTTACTATTTTACTCCAATTATGATTTTAATTAAACTTAGATGAGTGTACATGTGTCATGATTGTGAAATAGGTTTGCAAAAATGGGGTTTCTTTTTCCTTTCAGCCAAAAATACACTGCACGTCATTGATCTGTACTCATCCAATGGTTGTTGGTTTCTTTTAATCTTCCTTTACATCCGGCCGAGTCCCATAACATGTCCATGTGTCATGATGATCATCTCCTCTTTAAGGATTTATGCCAACCATAATATCAACACTAGCATGTCCTACTTAACTAGAAGGACATGTGGGACATAGGCACGATGCCTTGAACACTATCTATCTACCATCTTTTCTTTAAGGCTTCGCATTGACCGTTAGATCTTCTGCAAATTGACAGTCCTTTACCTTAATTACCTTGTCGCTAATTGGACCCACTTAGGAAACATGTTCATCAGATGCAATGCCTCAATGGTTAGATCAGACACATCTCTACATTAAGGCTTCACACTAGCCGTAAGATCTTCACCAACTTACTGCTTCTTTAAACTGCGAGTCTACGTATGCAATTTTTTTTCATATATTAGATTGACATGTCATCATCAAATGACATCGATTGTGTGTGTGTGTACACATGTCATGATTCTAGAATAGGTTTGAAAAAATGGGGTTTCTTTTCCCTTTCAGCACAAAATACACCGCACATCATTGATCTGTGCTCATCCAACAATTGCTGGAAATCACTATCATGTGTGGCATGTCCCATTAAAGAAATACATGAAAAAACTTTGAATTATATTTATCAAATGACACCGATTGTGTGAGTGGTCACGTATCATGATTTCAGAATAGGATTGCAAAAATGGGGTTTATTTTCCCTTTCGGTCCAAAATACACCGTACGTCGTTGATCTCTGCTCATCCAATGGTCGCCAGAAATACAGTTACACGTAACACCATATGCCAAAAATTATTAAACTTAAATTAGATTGAATATTGAAACTGTCTAATATAAAAACAACTAATTAAAATATTGCAATCACAGATAACTGTCTAATTATTTATTAATTTATTACTACCCATAATTTATAAAATGCTTTAAACTTTTACAATTCCACATTCGCACACATGACACATAATACTCTTGTCATTGACATGGAAAAGTTAAGTTATTACTCTTAAATAAATCACACACATACATTAAACATTGCTACATTTTTTTGTTTCATATTATATGATATCACAGATTCACACATCGATTTGGCAATGTGAATGGGCATATACTTTATTATTTATTATTTATCAATAGTAAAGTATTTAGATTTATTTATAAAATTATAATTAAAAAAATTACATAGAAAATCTATTATCTCACACACTGATACGTGTCTCATTTCCGAAGGAAGATAGAAAAATTACAATAATTATGCAATTTAAACAAAATTACAGAGTCGAGAGTCCAGACAATATATTATCATTCATTAAGAGTTGAACAACAAATTTTTCATTAATTATTTTGAAAATTTACTTCACTAATATTATAATATAATTTATAATTATAGAGTTTAACTTTATACTATAGTTACACCATAAACCCCTACAAAATGGGAAGTATCCAAATAGTTACAAAATTTGTTGCCACAAGGTCACTGGTTGATCATATAAGAAAAAAAAACAAACAAAACGAACTGCAGAAACCCTATTTCAAGAACACAAAAACTAAAGGTCTTCATCTCCATCCCCGTCTGAGAAAATTTTTTTGTGGAGGATAATCTCACCGAATTCATCGAGCCAGGTGTAGTCTGTCTCCTCGAAGTCATCGAGGTGAAACCACTTCCACAAGAAGTCCCTCCCCATCTGCACCCACTTCCAATGCCGTGTCAGTTTCCTTTCATTAAGGTTCAGTAGGAAGGGTTTCCTTTCCACATTTCTACCTCGCTGGATAAGCTTTTCAATTTCATCAACCCATGGAATACCCAACCCTGGTTCTGTGAAGACAATGACTTGGATGTCGTCCACCAGAAATTGATCCTTGAAAACATTCGGTAGTAGCATAAGCATGTATACCTTCTCTCCTCTAAGGTTGAGAAGAGATGCCAGGAACTAGGACGTAATGTCCGTGCTGATGCGGTATCTCTTCTCGTTGTGAATGAACTCATGGCCAAGCACCATCAACAAAACATTGTTAATGAAAGAGCCCACTTCCTTGCAAATGAAAGTGAGAACTTTATCTGGTATCCTGCCCAAAAAAGGCTTCTGCTCATCAGTGGATGTAGTTCTCAACCTAATTGGTGTGTCCATCTCTACTTGCAGAGCCTTGATACCCTAGGGCCTAAACTAAAAACCTAAATCTTCAAACTACAGACAGAAAATTGAAATTCTACGAATCTACAGAATCATAGATCTAAAAACTTAAAACCAGAGGGCAGAGGATGAAAGGCAAGAGAAAATTGAAATTGATGAAGAAGAAAGTGTTAGGGATTTTTCTTGTATGAATCACAATGCTTGAAATGTCTATGTGAACCTTGTACCTTTTACTCCTGATTAAGAGACAAGAAAAGCCTAATTGCTAAGGACTAGATAAGGTCCTTCTTCATTTTTGAGCTCCACATATACTCAGGCAGGTCTTACCTTTAATGATGGTTGTTAACACAGTATTTGTTAATGTGGACACTGATTTGTCATGTATCTCTAATGAACAATCTTTATAAAATACCTTGTAAATGACCAAGCATAATCATATACAGGATTTAACCATACAAATCATAATCTTAAATATGACAGAAAACCAGTGATACAAGGATTTCAATCCTTCTTCCTTTTCTTGATA
>MU225826.1:4030444-4044639 GCA_018584345.1 Thuja plicata | reverse complement strand
TATATATATATATATATATATATATAAGAACTTAATGTTTTGAAAATGAGATAAAATTTAAATAATTATCTTTATACATTGATTTTTTCTAATATGAATCACTAGGGAAAAATGTAAATGACACTTTCTAAATAAAAAATTAAAAAATAATTGTAGACTAGAATTGTTGCTCAAAATTTTCAATTCTACGTGATTATTGGTTAAAATAAACAAAAGAAATTACATTTCATTGGATTCAATAGTAAGTAAAATTTATTTACACATAACTTATTTTGTAATTATAAAGACATCAAGATTTTAAAATATCTATTAAAATTTACAAATGAAACTAATAAAATTAAATTATAAGTATATGATATTTACTATAGTTTTCAAAATAAAAGAAAAATAAAATATTTATAAAATAATAAATGGTAGCTTTTTAAAAGTAAAACTAAATATTAGAAAAAAAAAAACATGTGTATTACTTAAAAAAAAAGCTCTTCACATAAATAATAATAATCTAAATAAAATAGAATAACTTTTAAATAAATAAAATGGATTTACAAATATTCCATCAATTTAATCTATTTGTGTGTTTAGAGTTGTTTAAATAGATATTAATATTTAACATGCATATAGAAAAAAAAAATTTGGTAAGTGGTAAGTACCCTCCTTGCCACAGTTCGACCTTTTATCTTTCCTTACCTTCTCGTGGTGTGTTCTCTGCATGCGGCATGGTTTTCTCTTGTTTTTTGGTTTTGGCTTGGGGACATTTTTGTGTAGGATTGTTCTCCGGAGATCGAGCCTTCCATGGAATAACCAAGGGTGCCAATTGACCCTAACCCTGGCAAAGTGGAATTGTAGTAAACTAACCTGAAACAAGTTAAATATTTTGTGGAAGCACCATCCGAATTAAAGACTAAGGTATTTCTATCTAAAAAAATTTGCATTAGCCAATATGGACAAGGGCAAGGGCATGAGGGTGGAGATTGAAAAGGTAATTCCCCTCCTTCCACTGTTAATACTCTTTACTTTTAGTCAAATGAAGATTTGTCTATGACCATATATGTGGAAACTGGTAGACTTAAAGAAGTTGCTATTTTCTTTGTTGCTACTAATATTTTAAAAATTTCTTCACAAAAAATTTTGATGATTGGACTCGCAAAGTCTAAATTAATAAATTAGGAATTTCCTTTAAATTTGTAGAATGATTATAATAGGGCTTTTTAAATTCTTCTTGAATGATAATAAGGCCCAATCCATGGTGCTTGATAAATAATTTTGAGCTATTTAGGGACTTGTATATTTAGAGCCATCAAATGGTCTCAATATTCCATCTGTGAGGAGGTGCTATCCCTCTCTTTCCCTAGATGGCTTGTGATTAAAGATGTGCCTTGTTTAGTGGGCTTTTCTCCCACAATTGATTGAACCTTTTGGAAATATCATCAAGATAGATGGGACCAAAATGACCCTTTCACGTATGGATGCCAAGGTCTTGGTTTCACTAAACCTTGGGATTGATATCCATGATGTGTTGAGTATTCAGTTAGTTGATGGTATTCGCTACTGCCATGTAGAAATCCTTGGGGGCATCAATGTGTTCTTTCTCTCTAAAAGAGAGGGCCATATTAGGAAGGACTGCCCCATCATTAACCAAAGATTCAAGAAAACATTGGGGGTTAACAATATTATTAGAATATACATAATGTTGATTTAGTTGGGGTCAACCCCTCTCAATCTGAGGATAAAAGGAACCATCGAACCCCTTTAAATGTTGATTCCACTGGTTTTGATAAGTCTTCACATATTGTCACAAATAATACAAACAGTAGTAAATAGGATTTTGATGCCCATGGTAACCCACCTACTAGTGATGTTGATTCCACGCTGAATGAGCCTCCCTTAAAGGAAGTCTCTGTCTCACATAAGTAAGGATTTATCCATGTTGAAGAACCTCCCACCCAATTGGTATAAGATCCCCACAAACAAGGTTCACTAGAAATGTCCAACAACTAGAAATGAGGTAAATTAGAGAAAACATTTCTAAGAGGAGTAACAGGTGTAAAGGTTCTTGTAATTTTGTGAACCCTTATAATTTTGGATTCAAGAATGGTGACATTTATGATGAGAATGGTTATGTCACTATGGTGGCTAGTTTTTGTACTACCGTTGCTTCCAAGGTTAGAGCCCTAGTCACTAAGTTTGAGAATGGCAATATTTTTATTGTTATTGTCATGGGTGAGGACCTGGACTGCCCCCAAACTATGCATATAGTTCTCCCAACCACTTCATATGTTCCCAAGGAGTTTTATCTACCCACTGTGAATGAATTGGTTTTGGAGAATGGTATGGATAGGCTAGTTCAAGGCTAGATCCCCCCATGAATATACAATTAAATTCAATACAAGTTTCAAGTCTCAAGGACTTGAGGTCACTCTAAGTCCTTGAATGGCTCGTGGTGAATCTCATATTGTTGAGACTGTAATCTTGGAGTAGACCTTGATGTGGATTATATTGAGTTTGGTGAAATCTTGGAAATGGTTGAAATTCTCCTCAAAATCATGATGTTGTGGATGACATTTCGTTAGCCAACAATAATAATGATATAGTTTTTGATAAGGATCTCAATGAGGAAGGAAAATTTCCTTATACTAATAAAAAGATGTACTAGGGAAAAAGAATGAGGAAATGAATCTCTTATTGTAGGGACAAAGTTAGAAGGCATGAGTACAGTAAAAGGAAAAAAAAAACACTTTTATAATTGGTAAACCCCCTTCTAAAAATATTGAGTACAATAGTAAGTTTCCTCAATGTTTCTACAAATTCAATACTTCCAGTGAGGAAAATATTTATAATGTTAACCATGATGTTTAAAACTCTCTTAAAATGTTTGAGGGTTGGAAACTCCTAATAGAAAGCACATTTGTTAGGGACTTTTTAAACCTCGATAGTTGTAAATACGTTGTTTTTCTCCAAGAGGTTAAAGCCACAGGCTTCATGCTTGAAGTATGTCTTAAAATCATTTGGAAAGATGATGAACAATTTACCATTAAGAGTGATAAGGGAAGGGGTGACATTGTCATTCTCTTGGCCAAAAAGTGGTCTCAACATGTCTATGATCATGGAGCCGCCCCCTACAATCTAGAGTTGTTTGGTGTATTCTATCTTTGGGTGATCTAAAAGTGGGCTATGTGCTCGATTTATGCCGCAATGATCACAATGAGAGATGTAATATTCTATTGTTGGTTTAGCAATCTCCCTGATGTCCCTTGGATCATGGGAGGGGAATTCAACATGGTTGAGTCCCATAGTGACAAATATGGAGGGATTGATATGGGATGGAAAGTTAACATGAACAATATTTTTGGGCTAGATTAAAAGTCCAAGCTTAACCTTTTTGGTCCCATTTAAGGAAATAGAAATGAAAGTTCAAGTGTTTGGCTCACATGATGTAACCTTAGAGAATGAGCAAGAGGATTTACTATAGATTGGATAGGTTCTATACTAATAGGGAATGTCTCAATTTTTTTAGTTCTAATAATGCTAATGATATGGTAGAGATTTATCCTTACACCCTATCTAATCACCACCATATCAAAAGCACCATTGCCCTTATCTCTAGTGTGGATAATAGTAACAAGAAGCATGGAAAATTTATACTTAATAAGTCTCTATTGAGTGATGAGGATTGTAAATATACTATATTTAATTTGAGGGAAATCAACAAATGAACCTTTCATGGCAAGAGTGAGATTGAAGTATGGAACCAGAATGTGCAGGGATGGAAATCCTTATTCCAGACCGTAGGAAAGAAATATTGTAAAGATAGAAGTTACAAGGCAAATGTACTGCAAGAACACTTTCTCGAGACTAAACAATTCTTGCAAGAGGACCCCAAGTGTCTTTAGTTAAGCTTGGATTTGGATAGGGAAAATGATGAGCTTAGAAGAATGTAACAAAATTTAAAATCCAAGGTGATTGAAAAAATATTTAATTGTAGTTATTCTTACTATTGGTTGCAATGCACTCATAAAGGATGATGCATTCCACTAGTAGTGGTAAAGGTGAGTTGTGAACAAAATTATATAAATATATTTTTTCCCATATGTGGATCCTTGGAATGGTATAATTAATGACATGGAAAGAGGAAAAATGAGTGACTCTTTGGATTCTCCAAGGGGCCACTTAGAAGACATAGAAGGTGCATCTTAGTGTTGTATCATAGAGGAAAAACCTTGGAGCCAAAATCAATATGCTTTCACATTTTGTGGAAGCAATTCGACAGTTGGGGAGATTTAAAATGAAGAAGTATTATTTGGATAGCTTGTTTGATGATTTTGAAGCTCTTTACTCTTTGAATATAGGAAGTATGAGGAATAGTTGACTATAGAGTTACTCTATAGAAATTGTTGTATGAAGATGCATAATGAGGTTGTTCATAGGTACATAGGTGCTTCCACGTTGGAGGAAAATAGGTTAATGGAAGTGAATGTATTTTACTCACATTTATTTGTTCATAATGCATACTTGGCCTCTCTTCATAGTGGAGTTTTTTCCTGCAAGGGTTTCTCCACATAAATCTTTTGTTATGTGATGCTCTTACATTGTTAATTTGTGCCCCGTTTCTACTATCTGAGGATAATCTTATGTTGTGTAACTTATTATAAATTTACATAAGGTAGGATTAATAAGCATGATATGAAGGCTAATTTTTAGTATCACAAAGAAGGATCTAACCATGGTAATTCTACATTAAGGAAACCTAATTTTAGATTTGCATAAAAGTTTCATAATTTCATTTTATAGTAGACCAAGCCTTGTATGTCGTCCTCTGATTGGTTATTTGGATAATACTAAATTTCCCAACCTTTTGTATTAGAACCTATATATTTCTCAACATTTGGTATCAAAGTTGAAGATTAGTTAATTTTGAGTCTTCCTCAATTTTTTATTTCTTAGCCTCGAAATCTTGTGGGAATCTATTAGAAGAAATCAAAGGTTATTGGAGGCTTATGAGTCTAATTTGATTTTTTTTAGTCGAATTTGTTAAATAATATATATGTGAGATTGGAATCCATGGATATTGTCAATTTATGATCTATGTTGGGCATTGGAAGCTCTTGATTGTGGATCTTTATGGAATCAATTATGTTTGTATAACTTGGAGCTCTTGTTCGATAAGATGTATTTATCCTCTCATTTGGGTGTTTTGTTCCTTTACATTGTGCCCATGTGCAGGGAGAAGGTGTTCATGTTGGATAAGTACTTTTGACATCCTAGTCTAATGGAGAAACACCAACTATTTGAACTAGGGAATAAAATTAAAAAGTAAAATGACACATCATATGACATACCATGTTTGACCAACTTATGATGCATAGGAATGACATGTCACATTAAATCTTTGAGGTGAGTTAAAAAGTCCAAAGGGAGCGTTCAATCTTGGTAAGATGTCCTAATAGATTTTGTGAGATGACAATTACATCATGGTTTTAGTATCTTGATCTATCATAAAGGGGCTATTGGATTTTGTGCTTAGATCTGGGTGACATAATTTCTCATGGAATCTTGGCTCGTGATTTGGGTAAATCCATTTTTGTTTTGTCATTTAAGTTTATTCTATTTATTAATTTCTTTCGAGTTAGAGGTATTAAAATAGCTTATATTTATAGAAATAATATGTTTTTTGTTATTTAGAAAAATTATTAGTACATAAACACAAAAGAAAATAATATAAATAGAGTACACTATAACCATATTGATATACAAAATGATACATTAAAACATACTTACTTTTGAATTTTCTTAACAGAATTTTCCTAAAATATATTGTTCCTAAGTGACTTATCTTTCCTAAGTGATTTATCTTGTTATTTTTTCCTATTATAACTATTTTTTATCCTAGTCTCTATGCATTTTTAGTGTAGCAAGTGTTTGTGCTATCTTGCTTCCTTTCATAGGTGCCCCCTCCATGATAATGAATGCTCGTCATATCTTTACCAATGAGTTCTTAGATATAATTAGCTGTGCAAGATTATTGGTTGTAGGATGGCCTCGAGGAGGGATAAGACACTGATTTCTTTGGTTTCCTTTCCATTTATGTTTCTTTTATTTTTTAAGCACGACTTAGACTTTGGTTTGTGTTTGAGGTCATGACTGATGTAGTAGCTTTTTGGAGCCACTTTCTTTAGATAATTCTAAATCCCAATTTTACCAATCAACTTCTTCGATGAATCGACATAGATTATGATAGCATTTCCTTTGAATTCCAATGTTCAATCTGGTTGATTTCCTCGTGAATTATTGGATTCGGACGTGAAGAAGATGCCGCCATCTCATTCAATAATGCACAATTAAATCAAAACAACGACTGAGTTGGCTATTGTCATGAACGACGTATGACATAAATTTTGGACTTTGCATGAATTCCACATCATCCAATGGATAAAGCCAGAACACGGTGGAAAAAGGAAAGGAATGTCTTTGATGATTACACCTATGAGATCCCCTCCACTTCACATATAAACATTGCCTACCATTAATCTTTTTTAACCGAATTAAGTATCATCCATGTGGCAATGTATAATTAGTTTATGAGGTTCTAAATTTGTAATTCTCTACATCCCCTTAACTTGTCTACATCTTCCTACCCTCCAAAAGAGCAAATAAAGCTTGTATCTTAATCATTCTTCATTGCGGAGAATGTGCTTGTTTATATCTTGTTTGTAATCTTTGGTCAGCCTTAAACATCACACACTAATGAAAATATTAAGCTTGCAAAAAGTAAATCAATTTTAGACTATTTAACACTTTTTGCCTAGGAATCAATCATTAGTATAATCTAAGAATTAATAGGTTTCACTGAAAATGATGAAAATACATCATAACGCTTAAACCATATTTAATTTCTTCTTTTTCTAAGTTTTCTGTCCCTGAAATCTCTCTCTTTTTTCAAACAACCAGCTTAAAAAATCTGAATTTTGATGCCAAGTTTAATTTGTTTCGTAGTGTGTTGATTTAGGGCAGTCGTTTGCATCCAATTTTTTGATAGCATTCATCAATTTTCATCTTCATCGATGAATCACCATCTATCATCATAGCATTTCCTTTGAGTTCAAATATTCAATCTGGTTGATTTCCATGTGAATAATTGGATTTGGACGTCCAGAGGAGTTCACCTTTCCATTCAATAATGCAGAATTATATTGATGAATTGTTATTGTGGGCATCATTGTTTGCAAGAGATACTTCAATGTCTTGTAATCCGACATGTCCAGGTGATACACAATTCTATCACCTTAACTTGTCTCTGTGAGAGTAGATCAAAACAAAGACTGAGTTGGAGACTGTTGCGAATGATGTATGGCACAAAATTTGGACTTTGAATGAATTCCACATCGATCACAGTCATCTGTTTTCAAACGGATAAGCCAAAACACGGTGGAAAAGAAAAGGAAGGTATATGATGATTTCCAAGTATGAGGTACCCCCCACCTCACATATAAACAACCATTCTTTATTCTGCAAATAGGTCAGGGTGGGATCTTATGGAGGGGGCTTTTTCAAAAATTTCAGCAGGTCTTATGGAGAAGGATTATTTTAAAGCACGGGATTCATGATGTAGTGTACTTGAGGTTTAAAATTTTAAGTTCTGAAATTTATGGAAGGTGGGGTCTCATTCATTTTGTTAATTAGCATATTCATTTCACATGAGTACATAAATATGAAAAAATAACTAATTTATAAAAGTTTTTTTGCGTGTTTAATAAGATTTCAGTCTTACATTCATATATGCTCGTTGGACTTTGTTTTGTGTGTCAGAGCGGCTGGGAGTAGGAGAAGAATTTCAGTCTGGCATTCATATTAGGGTTTATCGTAACTGGTTTAGTTTCTGCACATTTATTATGGTAGAGAACCATTTGAATAATCCTATCCATTCAGATCACCATTTCTCTTATGCCCTCGAGAGTATTAAGAACATACATTTTCAAGTTTTTTATTTAAGAGAGGAAGCTCCAATATTTTCATAATTCTTTGACTTTGTTTTTATTTTGAAAAGTGTAGTAAATGCACTATATTTATACTTAATTTAAAATAAATTATTTTTATTAATTATTAATTATTAAATATTTATAATCTATTATGTAAGTGACAGTCAAATTTAAAGGATTTTCAAAGTACATAGTTATGATTAAAGACTTCTTTTTGACCCATGCATTATAGTTGGATGTGATTGCTTATGATCTCTCTTGGCATATATTAAATCAATTGTGACGAATGATTGCTTCTCAAATTTTGAAATTGGTTTTGAATCAAAATTTTGGTTCACCTTGTAAGTGAAGATCTAATCACTATATTTGTAAATTTGATCCAAATAATATAGTTATGATATTCCGTTGTCTTCCAATATTCAATAATGTCAAAAAAGCTCTACACATGTCCATAACCTACAATGAAAGACTTTAGTGATGTTGAGAAGTAACATCGGAACTTCTTGTGCTTAGTGTTAGGGTTGACTTCTTCCCTTACCTTGGCCTTATTCAAGCCTTTTTTTTAAAAAAAATCTATTTTACAATTCGATAATGTTGGAAAACAATTTGAACAACAAATGCAATTTGAAAATGATGTGGCTATAAGCATATTAAGTGACTAAGTTGAGATTTGGTGCAATAGAATGTAATGCAATAGGGGCACGATTGACCTAGCAAAATAAATGGCTTTCCACCATGTGTTGATGTAAAGGTTGGTATAATTGATGGAAGTGACTTAGTAATAATTGTGAGCAAATCCCTTATTATGAAAAAGTGGGGTCTTTGTGATCCAAATAACTTATAAATAATGTTCTCTTATACTTGTATTAGATGCACAATTTGAAAGTTTTGGCATAAGTAATGAGTAATGACCAATTGAAACTCCTCATTACCAATTGAAACTCAGTTGACTCAAGCCTAGGGTTAAAGTTAAATTTAGATTAAGTAGGTCAAAATCAAACACGGCCTTAACCTTGTTCAAGGTTGAACTCGTAGCTTTTAATATAAGAGAGGAAGCTCTAATATGAATTTTGGAAATGCTCTAAATATGATAAGATGATGTTTCTAATGATAAATTTGAGATTAATGTTAAAGGGAGAACCAAGTTAGTCAAAACCACTCAAAAAATACATGCAAAATAGAAAAGTGCAAAAGTATTATACCACACTTAAGAATGAAGATTCAAACATGCATTTGATATATTGTGCTTTAAGCAATAGTTGCATTTTTTTAAAGCTAATTTTAGATCATTTAAGCCGGTGAAGAAATAAATTATTTTCTTAAAAAAGATGGGTTTGGTTAATAATAATTAAATATTTAATCATTTTATGACATGATGATTTGATCTTTGATGTTACCTTGTGTGTTTTAAAAAATTGACTCTGTAGTTGACTCGTCATTTTTAATATGATAAGCATCTAATATTTATAATGAAGATATAAATTTATGATCAAAGTAGTGCTATATATGTCTAGCATGACTTGAGTTGGTTTAAATAAGGTTACACTATACGACCTACTCTAGAGAAAGGCTATGACATGCTATCCAATCCATTTAGTATGGATTAGTTTTGAATTAATGCATTCTTTGTTTCTAGTGTGCAAATGTGTTGCAAGCTAAGTGGGTTTAATCTTGGAGGAAACTCCATGGTTAAGCGTGCTTGAGTTGGAGTGGTATTGGGATGGGTGACCTCCAAGGAAGGCCCAATGCTTCACCTTTGTGAGCATGACCTAGATGAAATGAGTGCCAACTGTTCCATTTATTCTTATGAGAGACGGGTTCTTGCGAACCACTACTCATGAAACATAGGTCAATGACTTTGACTTGAAAACTACATAGCTTAATCTTGATAGCATTATCACAATTTGACTTGCCGTGGAAAATATCTCCTACTTATCAATCTAGTATGTTGTTGTCTTGTGAAATGTTTCTAAAGAGGGTTTGTGTAGAAAAGTATAGTAAAACTTGCTTTCAAGCAAATAAGAGAATCTACCTTAACTTTTTTTTTGTTGCAAGTTAAAACCCTAAATAATGATGTATAATATTGCACTCATACAAATAAAAATGTAGGGATTTGATGTCTTAATAAAATAGTGTAGTATCTAAATGATGTATAATCACATTTAATCACATTTATAATTTAATTACTTTCATTATAAAATACATTTCAAAGATTAAGGACATTAGAAAATGAAAAAAAAAATATATGATTTTTTGTTAGCATTAATAAAGACCCTCTAAATAAATTTCTTTAATTAAGAGACACTTGTTCTTTAGATTTATCTATGCTAATCAAAAGATAAATAAACTCTTTTAAATTAGTTCAAACCAATATAAAAGTCATCAACTTTATCAAATTGATTCTACCTGATATATCCAATAAGACTCAATTCGAGATACATTCTTTCTAAACTAAACAACTTCACCAATGAATTAAACACTATGACTATAAACATATTAAATTAAATATAATATAATTCACAAATCAATATTAACAATGAAAAAAAAAAACAATGGATAGGGAGATCACATAAAAGAGAAGAGAAATGGGCAACATAGAAAGCGAAAGGCATGCATAGGAAAGCAATAGATGGTGGACTATTAGATGTTGAAAAGACAAAGGAATTTGTTTCATGTTAAGTAATATCTTGTACCATTTAGACCACGATACGATGGAGTGTATTCCAACTTGTTGACCATAAATGTTCAATGTTTTCTACTGTTGTTTGTTGAACAGAAACATGAGTAAAGATGAATGTGGAATTCTGACCAGAGCAACATGGGGTAATATAAATTTGATGAAGAGAGTACATCAAATTTAATGTTGTAAGGAGGAATGTCATATTATAATATTGGATTGAATAGGATTTAAGTGAATTTAGGATTGCCCAAGCTTCTTATTTGACTCTACTAATTTATCTTCCCATACATTAAATTCAGCACTATTTAAGCATAGAGACCCACATTCATAGTTGATGAAGATCTCTTGGATCTTGTAACAATCATTCCTCTGCAACCACTTAACAAATAGTTAATTTTGGTGGTTCCTTTTTTATCTTTAGATTTGGAATTTTTGAACACCAGCTTAAATTTTGGAGGAAATTTATTGCTGGTTGGTGAAAACCAAAGAAGATAGGAAAACAATGAAGAAAAATAACAATTAGTAGAGGGAGAACAGGCAGTAATAGAGTGTGAGAAAGAACAGAATAGAGAAAAGGGCATATACTATCACGGGGCTAGATTTCGCTCATGCTCGATACGGGCCTACGTCTAGGAATTCCAACCTCGTGCAGCACTGACAAGCCTTATTCATGACTCCCATTGTGGTCAAGTCCCTTTCTTACCATCAGACTACGCCTTACCTCCTTTCGTCAAGTACCAAACTTGACTACCTTAACATACACCCCGCGGAATGGTAGTGCATGTCGAACCTCCTTGGCTCTATCCGTTTGTATGCGCCGTGCACACGTCCTCAAGCCACCTTATCTCTATTCATGTCCAACTTCGTTTAATCCCTGCTTGCTCACCAATAAACCTCACCACCTGGTGATAAGGCGAGGATACTCTATTTCACCTCTTTATATCCGTAGATACCTCATTCTTACCAAAATACATGAGGAAAGGACTACTCTACTTCGTCCCTCTTGAGGGGGGTCAGCCACTCCATCCTTCATTGTGCACCAAGGAACTTACCCTCCACTATTACCCCTTGGATCCACACCATACGAAATCCTACGCCACAACCGTGTGCCCAGCTTCCAAGCAACACAACCCCAAGATTGCACCTCAGATCCGTCCTTGATGAGATCCAATACTGTGACTATGCGTGCCTTGCACTCCACATAGCCCCATCCATTTGGTGAATCGCCAGCCCCTTACATACTCCCCCACTTTAAAATAGGCGACATCCTTGACGCTGAAACTACCAACGCAAGGCCCGCGCTTTGCTACCTTAGCACCTGTCAGCAAGATCTGCATATGTCTCTTAGACTACTCAACACACCTTGGATGATACAACACAACCTTGGAATACTTCCACACCCTTGCACCGTTTCTGTCACCGTAACATACTTGATGCTGCTAACATACCGAATGCTGACCCCAACATGAATCCACTCCATGTCTAACTTCAACTGAGTTGTCCAACTGAATTGAACTCTGAGAACTGTATACTGAATACTTATGTCTCCCACTCAGCCTACTACTGCACCCAAATTTAGTCTTCCACCTTCCACTGTCCCAGAACCATTCCTGACATCCACTAAAAGATATGGCTCCACAATCCACTTGTGGCACCCCGTTTTTCTTTCCCAAAGTTACACGTATCCTACTCTTGGCTTCCTAAACTTTTGTCATGTCACTCTGCTTTCCTGTTGACTGGCCCTCATGGCATACCTTGCACCCATACTCCCAAATCAAACAACCCAACCGAGAATGCACACCAACATCCATCTAAGACCATGTTTGTATAACATTGTGCCATCCTTAGTACTTACGCCAACCTTCCTCAGATCATGTGACGAACACAATCCTACATCAAACTGTACCAAACAGCTCCCACACTTGCTGGACTTTCTGGACTTCTCCTGATTTTAAATGGTCTTACATGTCCCTTCAACAATGCCAGCTCTGATACCAACTGTCATGGGGCTAGATTTTTCTCATGCCCGATATGGGCCTACCCCTAGGAATTCCAACCTCGCACGACACTGACAAGCCTTATTCGCGACTCCCATTGCGGTCAAGTCCCTTTCTTGCTGTCAGACTACGCCTTACCCCCATTCGTCAAGTACCAAACTTGACTACCTTAACATACACCCCGCGGAATGGTAGTGCATGTTGAACCTCCTTGGCTCTATCCATTTGTATGCACCGCGCACATGTCCTCGAGCCACCTTAGCTCTATTCATGTCCAACTCCGTTGAACCCCTGCTTGCTCACCAATAAACCTCACCACCTGGTGATAAGGCGAGGCTACTCTGTTTCACCTCTTTATATCCGTAGATACCTCATTCTTACCAAAAGACATGAGGGAAGGACTACTCTGCTTTATCCCTTTTGAGGGGGTCATCCACTCCAGCCTTCCTTGTGCACCAAGGCACTTACCCTCCACTATTACTCCTCAGATCTACACCATACAAAATCCTATGCCACAACCGTGTGCCCAGCTTCCAAGCGACACAACCGCAAGATTGCACCTCAGATCCATCCTTTACGAGATCCAATACTGCAATCATGCGTGCCTTGCACTCCACATAGCCCCATCTGTTTGGTGAATCGCCAGCCCCTTACATATATAGTGGGAACAAATACTACAGATCTAATTTTGTTTGGGAAATTTTTATAATTAGATTGCATAAGTTTTTGTAAAAGAAATTTTTGGTTTGGTTTTATTTCAAAAGTAAATTCATATCAATTTTTTTTAAAATTTTAACACTAGCAAAAAGGTAGCTTGAATTTGCCAGGGAGGAAACTTTATTATAAGATTAGTACTTGTGGCAGTGTTTGTTTATTCTTGTTAGATATAGTCGTGAAAGATTATGTTAAGATATGACTAAACAATAAAAATTATGTTTTCATTATGAACGAAAATATTTGTAAAGATCAAAGGGTTTTAGTTGAATCTAATTGGTGAGGGTGATTGTATACTTTGATTATGCTATTCATCAAGGTTCAAAATCTTTTGATAGTGCCCTCGGTGACTTTGGTGGGATATACATTCAATTCTTAGCACTAGTATTATCTATTTACAATTCATTTATTTTTATGGAGAATTTTATATCATCCACAAGTTATTTTTCTATCTTATATAGGAGCATGAACTTATGATACCTATTTGACGATAAAATACTTTTAATGTTTGGCTACCTCTTGTGTCCATCTTTGTTTCCTTATATACTATTCATGTTTTCTCACAACACTTGAAACTATATGGACTATCAATTCCTTTATTCTTCTAAATTTGAATATGTGTGCGCGCATATTTATGTATATATACAATGTATGTATACATGTATACATGTGTGTGTGTGTCTATATATATATACATACATATATATATATGTATATATATATATACATACATATATATACATATATATATACATATATATACATACATATACATATATATATATATATCTGTATATATATATATATGTATATATATATATATGTATATAT
>MU225826.1:3990031-4010740 GCA_018584345.1 Thuja plicata | reverse complement strand
CAGATTTGACAAAGTATCATGAAGGAGGTGTTGAAGATGAGATCACAGCGGCACAGTGGAGTATTCCAGCAAGTAGTTCAGATACCAAGGAGATTGAAGACATACTAGATAGTCGTGTTGGTAGAAGTACAAGGAACAGGACATATGAAGAATATCTGGTCAAGTGGAAAGGACGACCTGTTGAAGATTCATCATGGCTGACAAGGGAGGAGGTTAACCGTCTTGGTTTTCCTCTACACACCTGAGTCGTGACAGGATCACTTCTCAAATTACCCTGGGTGTCTGGTGCAGGAGCATCCTGGGTGTAAGGGCAATCTTGCATCACCCAAAAATATTTATGTTTTCTTTTCAATAAGGGCTACCTTATGCAGAGCTGCTATTTATGGAAACTTGCTATTTTTAGTAAGTTGGTCATACGATCTTGAAATGTTTTAATTTTGCATGTGGAGGTTCATATCAGTCATATCAGCTTGCCAATAAAGTTTCATGGCTAGATCGAGTCTGGTTTTGAAGATATTAAAAAATTTTGGTATTGAAAACAGGGTACAAAAACTTTGGGCTCAGTTTTGAAGGCTTTAGAGGCCCCAGATGAGGTTGAAACTTATCTTGATGTTGTAGAGCGCTTGGTGGAATTTCCAAAATGGGGTTATAATAGTCAATCATGTCAACTGGTGATGACTTATGGTCTCTGGAAGTTGGGCCACCTGAAATAGAAGAAAATAATTTTCCTTCAAAATTTTTGTTCGGGTTTCAAAAGTTATTTTGAGCCGACTTTAATGTACAAAATTGAAAAATAAAATAATTCTAAGTTTGGTCGGCCCTAAGGGCTAAATTTCTGGAACCTTCTCGGGCTGTGGAAATTGCCTATATAAAGAAGGCCTGTAGTGTTTTCTTAGGTAGTTGGGGCAGTTCTGGGTAGATCAGAGTAATAAGTCGAGGCTTTGTCCTACAGAATATTATAAGGGGAATGCCCATGTGGCTTTGCATATTGTAATTTTGAAAGTTTGTAATTCCACATTTGTGGAGATAATAAGAAGCCCATTTTCTGTTCTTGCAAATTGTTGTCGTTTATCTGTTTCTGTTATGTGTTTGTGGCATTAAGGGGAGCACCCTTCATCAAGTGGTATCAGATTAAGAAGTTCCTGAATGTGTAAATAGATCACCGATTGTGAGGCAGTTTGCACCAGGATCGTGGTTAGGGTTTTAGCATGCATCGCAAAAATGCCTCCACAAAGGGAACGTGGTAGAAGAGCTGGCATTGTGACACCTGAGGTTAGAGAGCTCCAGAGACAAGTGTGAGCATTGTAAGAAGAGATTTTCAAAGGAATGAATCTTAATGTTAGAAATGAAAGTGAGGATGAAGCCGAAGAAGGAAATGATGATCAAGAAGAAGTTGAAGTTTTGAATCCAGAAGAAGAAAGGCTTTTCCGAGCAATTTTCTAAGATTGGGAAAAGACCTAAGATTGAGGTTCCTACATTTTCAAAGAATCTTAACTCAGAGGAGTTGATTGACTGGATCAACGAATGTGTAGAATATTTTGAGTATGAAGATATTGAGGATCCTGATTGGGTCAAGTTTGCAAAGGCTAGAATAAAGGGTCATGCGAAGATCTGGTGGCAAGAGATCCAATTGGAGTGAAATCGAAGAGGAAAGGATAAAATCACAAGATGGGATCAGATGGTGGATAAGTTGAAGCGACAGTTCATTCTTGTTGATTATGAGCTTGACCTACTGAAGAAAATGCAAAGTTTGAAGCAAGCAGGAAAATCTGTCCAAGTGTATATAGAGGAGTTCTACCGAATCCTCATCCGAACAGGCCATGCAGAAGCTGACAAGGAGAAAGTTGCCCATTACCTTAATGGGTTGAGGCTGAGCATTTAGGAGGAATTGAATCTGGTTCGAATGAACAGTATTGAGAAGGCATACTAGTTTTCCCTGAAAGTAGAAGAAAAGTTGAACAAGAAATTTGAGAGTAGCCAAAATGGAAGAGGTCATGGTGGAAAATATGGTGGAGGGTCATATAGTGGCTGAAATGAAGATCCGAAAAAGAAGGATGAGGCCAATAATAGTCAGAATCAGCGAGGAAACAATTCCAATCATTTCCAAGATCAGAATAATAAAGATCAGAGAGGAAGAGGAAGAGGACAAGGATCTGGAAGAGGAGGCTTCCATGGAACATGTTTTCATTGTGGAGAAGAAGTTCATAGGGCATTTGAATGTCCTCAGTGCCAAGGAAGAATAGACAGGAGAAATTAAGGCCAGGTGAGAGTTGTACATGTAGATGAAGATGCTAGATCATCACATTCTGAAGATGCTGAAAGAGGAGAAACATTGATTAACAGAAGAGTCCTGCTGAGTGGTGAGAATGAACCTGAACAAAGGAGGAACCTATTTTGCACCAGGTGCAAGTGTGAGGGTATGTGTTGTGATGTGATTATTGATAGTGGAAGCACTAACAATTTGGTGTCAGAAGAGATGGTGACAAAGTTGAAGCTTAAGAGACAGAAACACCCACATCCATATCGGATTGCCTGGGTACAGGATGACCACAAGGTCATGTTCAATGAACAATGGCTCGTGACGTTTAAGATTTGCGGATACCATGATGAGGTACTGTGTGATATCATATCTATGGATGCATGTCATATGTTGCTGGGTAGACCATGACAGTTTGACAGATGTGTTGTACATGATGGTCGTCTGGATACCTATTCTGTGACAAAGGATGGAATGCAAAATAAGCTAAAGCCATTGAATGACACAGAAGAAAAGGTATGTGGTAGTGCAAGAATAACTTTTGTTGATGGAAGAAAGTTTCTAGATGGTATGAGGCATGAGCATGTTTGTTTTTCTTTAATTCTAAAAGCTGGTAGGGAGGAAGTAGAAGATATTCCTATAGAAGATATTAAAAATTTTTGGTATTGAAAACAGGGTACAAAAACTTTGGGCTCAGTTTTGAAGGCTTTAGAGGCCCCAGATGAGGTTGAAACATGGGCACTTTTGTAGAGCGCTTCGTGGCATTTCCGAAATGGGGTTATGATAGTCAATCGGGTCAACTGGTGATGACTTATGGTCTCCAGAATTTGGGCCACCTGAAATAGCAGAAAATAATTTTCCTTCAATATTTTTGTTCAGGTTTCAAAAGTTATTTTGAGCTGTCTTTGATGTACTAAATTGAAAAATAAAATAATTCTAAGTTTGTTCGGCCCTAAGGGCTAAATTTCTGGAACCTTCTCGGGCGGTTGAAATTGCCTATATAAAGAAGGCCCGTAGTGTTGTCTTAGGTAGTTGGGGTAGTTCTGGGTAGATCGGAGTAATAATTCGAGGCTTTGTTCTACAGAATATTGTAAGGGGAATGCCCATGTGGCTTTGCATATTGTAATTTTGAAAGTTTGTAATTTCACATTTGTGGAGATAATAAGAAGCCCATTTTCTATTCTCGCAAATTGTTGTCGTTTCTCTGTTTCTGTTATGTGTTTGTGGCATTAAGGGGAGCACCCTTCATCACTTTGAGATGTTGTGTGAGGTATATAAACACCCTATCTCCCCTCATTTCAGTATCCAATATTATTATGAAGCATTCATTATCATCAATTTCAAGTAATCAAATTCAAGATTTTAAGGCAAGCATACAAGCATTCAAGATCTAGACTTCTCAAGCATTCAAGGTGTTCTTCTATATGGATCAAGCTTATTTTCCTCATTGAAGGCCAAGTAAAGGAGTTTCTATCAAGGAAGGAGATATATCTACATCTATCCAAGTCTTTTGTCTTCTTCTCAATCAAATATTGGGGCAAACTACAACACACATCACACAAGGTTTTGCCTTTCATGATTTCCTTTTTGGTTTTTTATTGTTTAGTCAAAGCATCCAAGATCTCCACCTCATGGCCTCTAGCATGGCCACAGCTCCTCTGCCTTTTGCTCTCATACACCACGCGCCCAAGCCCTGGGACAACAGTCTGGCAAGGGAAGATATTTTCAGTGTCACCGCTTAGCCTCGCCACCTTGTGGTGGCACTATTTTTGGATGGCCTACTGATAGTGTGGTCCCCTCTGCTCCTGGCAGTTTTGTCTAGCCAGGATCTCATAGAGATTCTAGGTGGCCCAACTCTTCCAAGTCACTCCCTCAGATTTCACTGGATATTTCTCCTACCAGAAAGAATAATGAAGAAGAAGAGGACACAAACGAAGGATGGTCCCTTCCCAATCCCACTGATATATTGGGAAAAAAGGATTACCATGACCCTCCACCTTCTATGGGAACTACATTAGCTACTTAGTGACTTATTTATTTGTTTATGCTTTTGTGTTATGCCCATGTTTCTATTTTTAGTTGTCTTTCCAGGCATTGGTCGTGTGAATTTTCTAGAGTGATTTCATATCCTCCAACCTTTTTTGTGAATAGTGTATCTATACTTAATTAAATATTAATGGAAATTACCTATTCATAAAAAATATTATTGCATCAACATATTTGATTACATTCAAAGAAGCATTTGCATTACCAAGGCAGGACATATTTTATTTTGTAGATATAGCCTTTTCTATATTACAATATGTTTTCATTTCCTTTATTTCATTTCAAGGTTTATTCTAAATAGGGGTTTGACTAAGGAAAACCCCTTTACCAAAACTTCTTCCCTATTTTTCTATGTATAGGAACTAGTGGTGCAGTTGTTGAAACTATTCTGGAAAGTATGAGACCTATCAGAGAGACTGTGAAAGTTTTGAGCAAAATCACATGGAACACTAAAAAAAACTGTAAACTGTTCTTGGGAACATAATGCCTAGTTCATTGTATACCCTGCACAATCACTTCAAATTCAAACTACAAGTTGGTACAATCTTATGGATCTTGTTTCAAGTTATTACAACCATTTGTCTCTATTTCCCGAATCTTGTCAATTTTGTTTATTTAGTCATCTATCTTGCATCATCATATCATCCTATTCATTCAAATCCTAATCAGCGAAGGATCATTGGCCCACTTAGAGCTTAAGTTCTACTTGAGCCTATTGGGACATTTTCCTTCCGAGTGTGCATTAGGAAAAGGGGAACAATCCACATTTCTAACCTTTTCTTATTGTACAACTACTATAAGGGATATTAATTATATTTAGTGCTTCTACATGATTTTATATTTTAAGTTAAGAAATCTATTGAAGATTGCAGTTCTCAAATTTTTTTGATTAAATATTTATTTTCTTATTGTTATGTTTTCTTGGGGATATACAAAATAGGTTCCTTGTTATAAAAAAATGTAATTCAAAGTTTCCTACATCTATACCTTTAAATTTATTTTGTGATTTGTTCATAAAGACCAAGAGGTGTGCATCCACTTCACTCTAGGTTTGTGTTCATTGTCTAGTTATTGCAATTATTTGCAGCATATGCACAAATTAATTTTTTGAATGTACTTCAGAAGTGTAAGGAGAGGAAAAGGTTTGTTTTGAGTCTTGCAAGCTCTGTGCATTTCTTGTCAAGCAATACTGCAAGGGCTATTAATTATTTTTAATGCTTCTAGATGATTTTATATTTTAGGTTTAGAAATATTTTTTTAAAAGAGGGGTAAACTCTTTGACTCGAAGCTATGAATTGGTGAGGCCACAAATGGGGTACCTCATCCCCAATGGGATTTGAACCTTGATGGAAAGGACAAGAACTTAACCATCACAACATGCCATTGTTGTCTTTAGATTTATAAATCTTATGAAGATTGGAGTTCTCATTTTTTTTTTAAGTATACTAATTATTATTGTGGTTCTAGTTATGCTTTCTTGGGCATATACAAAATAAGATCTTTTCTATACATAATTTATAATTCAGAGGTTCCTACATCTGTACCTTTAAATTAATTTTATTGATTTGCTATAGTTCATTTCAGGTCTGTGTTCATGGTCCAATTAAAGAAATGATTGCAAGATATGCACAAATTAATTTTTTAAAATGGTCTTAAAAAATTTCAAACAAATGCACTTGGGAGGTGTAAGGTGAGTATGTAAAATCGTTGCTAACATCCCTCTAGCCTATGCTAAAGTGGTAGATTTGTGACAAGGTATTGGCATACATCAAAGTATTATTGAATGTGGATTCTTTGGAAATGTTGTAGTTACAAGTCTTGTGTTTACAGCTAGAAATTTTTAGGGCTTTTATTCCTTTTCATTAATTTCTAGGTTTCAATTATTCTACTATCACCAATTTTGTAGGAATTATTTGTCTTATGAATTCTAAAGCATGAAAATTGGAGCCCAAGGACTCTCGTAAGAGGCCAAGGATTCAAGAAAGTGGCAATGTTGTATCAATCTTAAGTTTTGTTACATAAATATTCAATGTAATAATCAATTATTACAAATATGTAAATGCTAAATTATAGGTTTTTTTGGTTAATTTATCTTCTTTTGCAAATTGAACAATGTTGTGTCAATGTGAAAATTTTAATCAATTTTTTTAAGGGTTTCAATTGTTTTTTAACTTCTATTAATATCTCTAGAATGGTAAAACTTTGATTGAATTTTTTTCGTTCTCTCTATCTTTAGATGCTTCTTCATTTTGACTATTTTTGAAGTAAATTGAAGAATTATAAATGTGGATGCTTTTTTGTTATGTATATTGGAATTAATTTCAAGGATTTAATTCAAAGCATGTGAATTATTTTCTTTAGCTGAAGAGAAGGATAACAGGTAACAATTTTAAAGAAATATGTGATTTATTACTTAAGGCTTTATTTGGATTGTGAAAATGAGCATTTACACTTGCCTCACATGTTCAATTAGTTACAAGGTAGTTAATTAATTTTAGGATTGTTAACATTCTATTTTTAGATGCATGTTTTTTTTTTATCTATTTACTTGTCTTTAGTTGACTTTTAGTTTAGTTTAGGAGCAAGTTCATAGGTTTTAGAAAGTGATCTAAGGGAATTAGTTGCATTTTGTCTTTTTTAACTTCAACCTTTAGTATTACTATTTTGAAAGTGCACTATCTTTTTCTCTTTGGACTGCACATTATCTTCCCTTAATCTTTCTCTTAGTATCGCCATAACCCTTTTGGATAGGATTTAAAATCCTTTTATAAGCTTTCTTCTAATTGTCATATCATCTTCATTTCTTTCCCTATCCACCATAGTCTTCTTTTGCTTCATCATAATTGCACTTGTCCTATTTTTTGTTTATGTGTTGTCTTTTCTTCATACTATACTCATCCAATATGCGTTATAACCTACATTGTATTTAGGTTAATATCGATAGGTACTACTCATTTATTATTGATACATAATCCTAAATTAAGGGCAATGATAAGAGGTTGTCACTTGGAAGCATTCACTTATCTCATAATAATAGAGGAAACAACACAAGATAAATACACAACTATTCAAACAACCCTTGTCATTCATTTTTTTTATAAATATGTTCAGAATAGAACATTTCTTGACAACACTTTCATCAATGTGCCCTTCATTTTGGTACTTTTACTCTTTATTGTCTCTTAACAAGATTTGTATAAGAATCCATTATGTGTAGTTTGAAGTCTTGATTTACATCTCTAAGGCACACACAATCATCCAAATCATATTTACTCAAGATCATAACTTTTCCCAAACATCTAGGGTGCACTACTATTTGTTTATAAAGAAGAGAATCCTCCTTGATACCTAAACCGCCTCACAATAGGTGCTTAGTAATCGTGCCCAAGGCCTCTCTTAGGAATAGTTTATTTAATCTAAGGATCACTTCTCCCACATTGAGGTGCATTTATTTTGTCAACCCAGGGATGTATACTTGAAATGGTACGACACAGTATGTGAACTAAGTCCCTTAAAGAGTCATTCTACCTATGCTGCAGGAAAGTAAAATGCATGAAAGGAATCTATACTAGAGTTGCAGGAAAGGAAATACACTTACTCCTTACTGAAATGAATGCTACAAATTGCAAACTCTACTTAAGCCTATTCTTTCAACCTAGAGCATTCACTAAAACTATCCTTGCAGGTGCTGCAGGAACATTCACAAAGTACAATGTTGCAGGAAGAAACTATAATCTTCTATCTAGAATACTGGAAATGCTAAAAGTAAATCTACTCTACTCTACTCTAATCCACCTCCCAAGTGGGTCCTCTTGGTTGGCTTCTGCTAATGTATTAACACAGAAGATAAACCAAAAGTCACTTCATTATATTTCAAGAACTGATTACATAAAAATGATACATAAAACTGGAAATGAACTTGCTGTGCAAGATGCAATAGAAAAATGTATTCCAAAACCTCCAAACTTACAAACTAACAGTCGCATCCCTATAAATAGAGGATCAACTGATTATTCTAAAATAGAAAAGGAACAATCTGACTGAAACCATGCCAAAGAGGAAAAATAGGAAACGTAATAGCCCACGACATATGCAGTGAAGTATGGGCGATCAAGTCAAAATACTGGGAGCCCAAAGGGAATATAGCAGCGCTACATCCCTGAATTTATGGAATAATGGATCCTTATTTGTAGTATCTATGTCTTTTGATGCCGTGATGGTTATCCATTCGCAGCTGGTCTTCAACGTCCTGTTGGAATGCTGTCGACCACTCTCAAGAGGCTCCTACTTCCTGGCAGGTTAGTTATCATGCAAAGATATTCATACAAGTAAACTTAATCAAATTGATCCAGATATTATAACACACATTCTGATTGTTATATGAAATACTGCAATATATATATATATATATTCTACCCATGGGTTTAGTGGTTCTAACTGTACTTTGACAAGTTCAACTGATTATAAGACCACAAATGTTTTGGTAATACTTAAAAATAGAGTATAAAGATTAATATAATAGAGACAATAAATGGTCTCATCATCTGCCTTCTGGTAAGCTGAATGCTTGTCCTCAAGCATTACATCTTTGGGTAGTTACTCTGAAATCACCAACCTCTGTCCTCCCTCACCTTTGGCTCTTGAAAGTGTAATAGAACCCCCTTGTCTTCTCCCATACATCCACCTTGTGATCCTCCTGCAGTCCATCAAGCCTGCCAATGTTGATTTCATAGAGGGGCCAAAGGAGCATTGGTGGCTGCATGGTGAGTGGACACAAGAGTTCCTACCTAATTTTCCTACCCAGCTGCATGTATTTCGGTGCTCTGTGAATAGTTGCTTGGAGGTTGATAGGACTATGTGGTTTTGACTTCTTAAATGCTTCAGGTAACCTACCCCATCTGCTTCTGGCACCAGTCAGGGCTCTCTGAAAGACAAAGTAATACATGTTGTCATACTCTGCATAAACCTTTGTTCTGATCCCAAAAATTTTATCCCTTGTTTCATCCTTAATTTTTTCATAGGTCAAATTGAGCCAATCGCTAAGGAGTATATCTAGCTTGCTTCTCTCTGCCCTCAATGGCAATGGTTCTATTTTCTCCTGTTCCCTATAATTTTCTAACTATCTGTCATAATTGGCCTCATTGTGCATCCAGGACATTAATGTCCTTAGGTGTACATCCCCTATGTAAAGTAGAGGGTTTCACTCAGTCTCTGCTGGAATAATGAAGTTATGTATGTACAGTTCACAAAGTAAATTTTGTTGTCATGAGGGAAGGGTCTGGTATAGGCCATAAAATTCTTGAGCTGACTTGAACTCAGAGTCTATATCTTTAATGGTCATCATTAGTTGGAACAAGAGGAACTATTCTTTCAAATAGATGGCTTAAACCCTAGGGGGTGGCCTACATGTAATTATTTGATCTGCCAATTTAAGGGCACGATCCATCTTTTGTTTTTATTTTTCCAATTGCTCTTTCAACTCTGCAATCTCTTCCCCTTTCTCTGTTATTACTTTCTTCATTTTCTTCTTATCTTCTCCCCATAAAGTTGTTAAAACATACTTATTATGCAATCCAAAGAGAAGCATCTACAAGGTGATTGGGCCACACTCTTTTGCCTGGTTACTTTGCCTCCTCTGTTCCTTCCATGATTGCTCCAAGAAACTTGTTAACCAAGTTATTTTATATGGAACTAGGGTAGTCTCTGAGTGGGCTGACTGATGGGTTACTGAGGCACTCTTCTCATTACTGTCTGGGATATCCTGATCGATTTCTTGGGGACTATTTTGGTAAACACCAGGTTCAGCTTCATAAGTACATGTTGAATTTGGAGGAACATCTGGAATTGTAGACTGATTTGGGGAATCATCTAGAATAATTTGTACTTTGGGTTGTTCATCAGATTGCAAAGGGGAAGCGGGTTGGCTTTTTGAGGATACTCTAGGGAGCTTTCCTCATTCTAGGGCTTCTTCACATAGGGGTTTCTTCAATATATATAGCCTTTTTCTTAATAACCTTCTTCGGCTTCTCTACTGGAGGAATCGACTTCCTTTTCTTCCCCTTTGAGGCTGTAGGGGTTTTGTGGCTTGGCTGCAGGAACGAAAGTTTCTCCCTCTAATTTCCATTTTCCTTTTGTTTGGGTAGAATTAAGTACATTGGTCTCATGAGTAGGTAAATGCATACTTTCTTGTAGATTTTCAATTTCTACCCCCTGGGTATCTTGCTCGATAGCTGGGTCAATTATTATTGCATCATCATGACCAGATTGCACATTAGGGTTAACTGTGGTTGTAGGTTTTTATGATGGAAAAATTTTGACCATGCCATGGTAGAGGAATCCCTAAGAGATCTTTCTATTAACAATTTAATTAGGGCATGGTGGGTGACATAATTAACATTTCCTTTTTGGGTCTCCTCAGCACTGATGCATAACATATTATACAAGAAATTGGGGACATTCATTGGAAGATTATGCCTTACATAACTTATTAATTTAAAATGATGTGCGTGAAAATTGAAAAATATCCCTTCACATGTAAAACACTTGATAATGTGTGAGCCAGCTCATTATACGGTGGAGGGATAGACATTCTTTTGAACCCTTGTTTGGTAATCTCCAGAGGAGGGTCGCCTAGTAGGGTAAACTAGGCTCTAGCTGATCTGGCATCGTGAACATTATGGTATTTCTCTCCAACCATTGGTAACCCAGTAACTTCTTCTATCCATTCTTCTATGGTGACCACTATCAATCCCCATACAGTTTCTTTCCCTTCCTCCAATGTACTTGCAAATTCAGTTGTTGAATCTTCATCAAACTCTGTTAACTTTAAGAAATATCCTAACCAGCCACATGAATTAAACCTTCTTACTACTTCAACATCTAAAAGTGACACACCATGTACTATCGGCTCATGTCTCTACAACTAGCCTCCCATCCATGCTTGCCAATTTTCAATTTGTCTACTCTATAGTAGATAAATTCCTTATTCCTTTTTGAGTTTCAGACTACTCATTTTTAAAAAAAAAACTATGGGCTTCCTTCTGAATTCCTCTGTTATTCTTTAGCATGAACAATGGTGATGTATTTTAACAAGAGAAATTATATCTCTTACTATGGGTTGCCACATAATTTAATTATAATTCACATCAATTCTGACTATCAGAGATAATTTGGGAATAAAGGTACGATAATTTTATGATATAGCAATGGGACTTTAATGAGACAAAGGTGAAGTACAAATTTGAGGTGATGTTAAATATTTTAAGATTAAATAGAAATGAAATTTTAGGAATTAATATACTTCCCTCCCCCCTATGAAACATTGACAATTGTCCCCACTTGGCATACTTGGCACGAGGAATGGAACTGGCTTAATGCTGCAATGATACATTTATTGCAGTACTAGATATAATCATCGAAATCTCTGTGCTAAAAATGGAAATTTTTTTAAAATATTGTACCTATCATTTGATCATTGCACGTGCCAAAAAAAAGATGGCAAGAGTGGAATGAAAGTGGCGGTGGCTTGCGTCAGCGTATTTAGCTATGCCCAGACGACTTCTGATAATCTGCTGCTCCAATCTCGGCGATGCAAATGAACTATTTTTGTAAAGATGGCTTCAATTTCCTGATTTGTAACTTTAGCCTACCCATTGGCCTGAGGGTGATAGGGACTTGAATTTTGATGTTTGATATTATATTCTTTCATGAGCTCTATTATCAGATTGGAAGTGAATTGAGTGCCTTGGTCAGTTACAAGTTCTCTTGGTACTCCATATCTGGTGAAAATTTCATCATACAAAAATTTTGCAACTTTATGATCATGGGCATGCTTCATGGATTTTATTTTGACCCATTTGGTCAGATAATCAGTGCATACCAGAATGTAAGACTTCCCATTGGATGGAGGGTCTATTGGGCCAACGAAATCCATGCCCCATTTGTCAAATGGAGTTACCACCACCTGTGGATTAAGGGGCATTTCATCTGATCTGGTTGGTCGGTCCATTCTCTGACACTTGTTACATTTACAAGTGTAGATGGATGCATCCTTGCGAAGTGTAGGCCAGTAATATCCAGTTGTTAAAATCTTTTGGATTGTCCTTTTTGCTACAAAGTGTCCCCCACACGGCTCATTATGACATGCATGTAGAATGTCATATGTCTCATCTTCTCACACACATCTTCACATTACTTGATCAGGTCCAGTGTAAAATAGTATGTTATCAATCCAAAAGAAATTAAAGCTTTTCTCGACAAGCAGTCTCCTATCCTTATAAGAAAAATGTGTTGGCATTTTGTTAGCGGCAAGGAAATTAGCTATGTCAGCATACCATAGACTTTGGACAACAATATGAAACAAATTCTCATCTAGAAATGCATCATCTATCAGAGTACTATCTTCTTCAGCATGGTGAATTTTGGATAGATAATCAACTACTACATTTACCTTCCCAGGCTTGTTAATGATTGTAATGTCAAATTCCTGCAAAAGAAAGAGCCATCTTGCTAACCTACCTGTTATGGAAAGTTTTCTCATGAGATATTTAATTGATGCATGGTCATTATGAACAAAATTGGGATAACCAGTTATGTAATGACAAAATTTGTTCAGAGAATAAACCAGTGCTAGTAATTCTTTCTCAGTCATTGTATAGTTTAACTCTGGTCCATGGAGGCTCTTGCTAATGTAGTAAATTGCATTCTCTAGGTTACTAGACATCTATCCTAGGACAACACGTATTGTGTAGTGTGAAGCACCTGTATGAATGTGAAATAGAAAAGGCCAGTCAGGCCCCTAAGTATGGGTGCAGTTGTCAGTAGTGACTTAAGCTGTAGGAAGGATTCATCACATTCCTTTTTCCAAGCTAATTCGGCCTCTTTTGTAAGCAAAGTATACAGAGGACTAGCTATTTGACTAAAATTTTGGATAAACCTCCTATAGTAGCCAGCATGTCCTAGGAAATACCTAACATCCTTTTTTTTTGTAGGGATAGGTAGTGTGAGAATTACCTCTATTTTTGCAGGATCTACCTAGATTCCAGCTTTAGAGATAAAATGTCCCAGCACTATGTCTTCCTGCATCATCATGAAACATTTCTCACTGTTGAGAGACAAGTTGTGTTCCTAGCATATGATTATTACTCTTTCCAAATTCTTTAGGGCTTCCTCAAAGGTGACACCAAATGTAGTAAAGTCATCCATATATATCTCCATACAATCATGTGATATTTCAGCAAAGATGCTAATTACAGCTCTCTGGAAAGTAGCTGGTGCATTGCATAAGCCAAATGGTAATAGAGAATAAGCATATGTGCCCTAGGGGCATGTGAATGTGGTCTTCTCCTGATCTTTTGGAGAAATGATGATCAGATTGTAACTGTTGTATTCATCCAGGAAGGAGAAGTATTTCTTACCAGCCAGAGTGTCTAGGACTTTATCAATAAATGGTAAAGGAAAATGATCCTTCTTGGTGGCGTTATTCAACTCTCTGTAATCCACACATATCTACCATTTTCCTCCCTTCTTTGGTACAATGACCAAAGGTGACACCCACTTGATATCAGAGATTGGATAGATGAAACCAACATCTAGTAACTTCTGCAACTCAGTTTTGACTTTTTCTCACAATGTTGGGTTTATCCTTCTTTGAGGCTGATGAAGTGGTAAGCTGTCATCATTAATGTAGATCCTATGGGTGCAGAGTTTGGGGTTCAGACCTAGCATATGTCTATAATCTCAAGAAAAGACTTTCTCATGCTTATGCAAAAGTTTGGCTAAGAATGCCAATTGTGGTGGTGGCAACTTGTTCACATGAAGATTATGACCTGGGGAAATTTCCACAGTAGTTGTTTGCTCTACCATTGAAATTTAAGGTACTGGGCTTGTAGCTACTTCACATGGTAATAATTGGCTAATTATCTCAGGGATTACTGGAAAGACACAGTCCTCATAGGTACATAGCTATAAAATAGAACTTTCAGAGACATCCTTTTCTACTATACACTCATTGGTAAGAATACTATGTATTACATCATCTTCCTCTTGTATTTTTAGAAAATATTGTCTGTGCATCATCATAAGCTGGGTAATGGAGTTGAGCTCTTCTTGCTCATCCCCTAGTTCTGGCCAAATAGGATCTCTCAAGTCTGGTTGTGGCTGGACAGGAGGATACAATGCTAGCTTCTTTATTTCCTGAACATTTGAAATTGACATACTTCCTAATCTGCAACTAATCTTTGCATCAGTGGTGGCTAACCAAGGTCTCCCTAGGATGACTAGATAGCCAACAAAGTTTACTTTAGGTGATAAGATGAGAAAATCAGCAGGGTATTCCCATGAATCTAGGGTGACTACCACATCCTCTATAAGATCATCTGGAATGACTATTGAACAATCAGCAAGTTGTAACACTGTTGGAGTGATTCTCATACCCTCTATACTTAATCTATGCATTGTATCTTTGGTCATTACATTTATGGCTGCTCCCAAATCAACTAAAGCATTTTTAACAAATTGTCCATTAATTATCAAGTCAACTAATGGACTTCCTGGGTCTGAATACTTGGGTATAACTACCTTGCCCAACATGATATCCGCAAGTTACCCAATCACATGAACTATTTGAGGGTCCTTCTTTTTCCTTCCAGGATTTTTAAGGCACACGTCCTTAATAGTTTTCCATAGATAGGAACGTCTTTGATATTTTGGAACATAGGTATTTGGATGTACATATTTTTCAGCTACTCAATAATATCAAATGACATTTCTTCTTGGGATATATGTTTTTCTATGGTGAGCCTTTGTGGAAAAGGAGGGTCAACTGAGTTTTTAACATCAGTTTTGCTAGATTTTTGAGTTGATTGGGTGGTATTTTGCAGAGTAGCCTCTGGAAGAGGTGCTAATGTTGTAGTAGTGTCTACAAATTCTATGATAATAGGATGTTTAGGTGCAGGAAAATTTGTACTAGACCTCAAATGGATATCAGATATTTCTAGTGCGTAGGCAGGGCACTACTGTGTATCAGTGGTATACATTGGCTGCTGTTGTTGCTTGCTATTTGGGTTAGGTTGCAGCTAAGAAGTTAATTGAGTTGGCTTTGGATTAGGTCTAGTGGCTGTAGGAGGTGGAATTATTGCAGAAGGAGGGACTGTAGGTGGAAATTATGGAAAATAAGGATTTTGGTTAGGCCATTGTGGAGGCCCCATCCATTGGTTATTTTGCTGCCAATTTCCTTGCGGTGGTTGCCATTGATTCTACTGGTTAGGCCATTGGTTATTTTGCAACTGGTTATTTTTCTTGTTAGGCCACTGGTTATTTTGATGGTTAGGCCACTGGTTATTCCAGGCTGGTTGAGAGTACTGAGAAGGATTCTAATAACTTTGGTTTTGCCATTGACTATTGTAAGGATTTGAAAATTGTAATGGGTCCTGAGGCATACCTTTTCATGAAGCCCATGGTTGACGTTGAGAAATGAAGAACACTTTCTCATCATCTCCTTCTATCTTCATGTACTTGGTAGGAAAATGTTGATTTTCTAGGTTCGCCACCAGCTTACATCCGCAATCTTTCTTTTGTTTACGACAATGAGGACAATACTCATCTAACTATAATTCAGTGTTTGCATGTTTCTTCTTAGCAGTCATGGTGTCGAGATGTGTAGCAACATCATTAATGATGTCTTTCTTGAAATCCATGAGCAAATTAGATATCTCCAGCTTGGAAATGCCCGAACTGATCCCTTTAGTGACTGTAGACCAATATCCTCTACTTTTCTTCCTAGTTAATCTAGAGTAGTTGAGATAGATTTTCTTGAGGTCATCCCAAGAAGATTGGGATATGTCCCCACTAGCCATGAGGTCCAGTGCTTCCAGACAACTATCGTTCATTCCTCTTAAGAAGACTATTTTTTGTGAATCCTCTGCCAAAACATGTTGGGGATTCTTCTACATGGTGTATAAGAAACGTGAAACATAGTCCTCCAAGGTTTCATCCTCCTTCTACAACATTCTAAAAATGTCATCTCCCCTTGGGTCACTCCCCTTGCAATATACTTTGTATTTATGCAGAAACAGAGTCTGCATCTCATCCCATGTGCCTGCTACATTTGCTCCTAAGCCTATGAACCATCGTAAGGCTGACTCTTTTAGGGTTGCTGGGAACAATTTGAGTTTTTTGGCATCACTATTATAGTCAAAGCTATGAGAGAGGATGTCAAACTCAAACTAAAAGGTGTCAGGATCTTTGGTTATCGGGCCATAAAACTTTGGGAGTGTAGCAAAGGGTGTATTTTTGAGATTAGCATTGTTTATAAGGTTCAGTAGAGGAAATGGGAAAGTAGGTTGTGCCATTATTGGAGGTATCAGGAGTTGGAGTTGTTGTTGGAAAGGAATTTAGCTACAGGATTGTTAACAACAGGTGCGTTTGGGTCAGAATTATCAAGAAAACTGGCCAAGATTTTAGTGAAAGGCCAAAAACCACTTATATCAAAAGGCTCTGCTCTAGAGGAAGATGCTGCAGGAAACTCAGAACTTGCATCAACAAAATATAACTCAACTTCTTCAACTTGTTCATTCAAATTCACAGACTCTCCTGGAAGAAATCTTCCATATTCGTCTCTTCTTCTTCCCCTTCGATGCATGCAAATGAATTCTTCACACTGGTGAAGAAATTTAGGACCACAAACCACTATTTAAAAACTAACTAGAAATGGAAAATGACTCAGAAAGTTTTTTAGCTTGACACCATCCCCGGGAATGGTGCCAAAAATGAACTGCCTCACAATAGGTGCTTAGTAATCATGCCCAAAGCCTCTCTTAGGAATAGTTTATTCAATCTAAGGATTACTTCTCCCACCATGAGGTGCATTTAATTTGTCAACCTAGGGGTGTATACTTGAAATGGTATGGAACAGCATGTGCACTAAGTCCCTCAAAGAGTCATTCTAGTTATGCTCCAGGAAGGTAAAATGCATGAAAGGTATCAAGAAGAAAATCCTCCTTGATACCTAAGTCGCCTCACAATAGGTGCTTAGTAATCGTGCCCAAGGTATCTCTTAGGAATAGTTTATTCAGTCTAAGGATCACTTCTCCCACCATGAGGTGCATTTAGTTTGTCAACCCAGGGACGTATACTTGAAATGGTATGGCACAATATGTGCACTAAGTCCCTTAAAGAGTCATTCTACCTATGCTGCAAGAAAGTAAAATGCATGAAAGGAATATATACTAAAGCTCCAGGAAAGGAAACACACTTACTCCTTACTAAAATGAATGCTACAAATTGCAAACTCTACTTAATCCTATTCTTTCAACCTAGAGCATTCACAAAAACTATCCTTGCAGGTGCTGTAGGAACATTCACAAAGTACAATGTTGCAGGAAGAAACTATAATCTTCTATCTAGAATACTAGAAATGTTGAAAGTAAATCTACTCTTCTCTACTCTAATCCACTTCCCAAGTGGGCCCCCTTGGTTGGCTTCTGCTAATCTATTAACACAGAAGATAAACCAAAAGTCACTTCATTATATTTCAAGAACTAATTACATAAAAATGATACATAAAACTGGAAATGAACTTGTTGTGTAAGATGCAACAGAACAATGTATTCCAAAACCTCTGAACTTACAAACTAATAGTCCCATCCCTATAAATAGAGGATCGACTCATTATTCTAAAACAGAAAAGGAACAATTTGATAGAAACCATGCCAAAGAGGAAAAATAGGAAACGTAATAGCCCATGACATATACAGTGAAGTCTGGGCGACCAAGTCAACATGCTGGGAGTGTGAAGGGAATATAGCAGTGCTACATCCCTGTATTTCTGGAATAGTGGCTCCTTATTTGTAGTATTCATGTCTTCTGATGCCATCATGGTTATCCATTCGCAGTTGGTCTTCAACATCCTCTTTGAATGTTGTGGACCACTCTCAAGTGGCTCCTACTTTTTGGTAGGTTAGTTAACATGCAAAGATATTCATACAAGTAAACTTAATCAAATTGATCTAGATATTAGACTACACATTTTGATTGTTATATGAAATACTGCAATATATATAATATTGGCAAAATATGACATATCTATTCTACCCATGGGTTTAGTGGTTCTAACTGTACTTTGACATAAGTTCAATTGATTATAAGTCCACAAATGTTTTGGTAATACTTAAAAATAGAGTATAAAGATTAATATAATAGCGACGGTAAATGGTCTCATCAATACCAACTCTTGAGGATTCTTTAAAACTTGGCCATGACAATTCCAAGTTAGCCCTTGGCAAAAATTTCTCCTATTTTTTAACTTGTATTTGCAACTTTCAATAGGACTAAAAAACTATCTGGTTTGAATAGAATTCATAACATTGAATATACAGATTAGTCCAATTTAAGTTCTTCAATTCAATACCCACTAGATTTGACAGTTTCATGGTTAATATCCAATGGTCAACATTGTCTGATGTTTCAATTGACCAATGAGAAAAAAAAAGTATCATATTGCCTTTGTAAATATTTACAATATCCTTCCTTTGAGAAACAATACAAAATATTCATACCTACACATCTTTGATATGTATTATTAAAGCTTTGACCTATATTATCTACAATAAAAGAATAGTTTTACAACAACAAACATCTCATTTTAAACACTCCAAACCACTCAAAGTTGGGTAAGTGATCTTTGTCTCTTGCCCTTAATTGAAATACAACAAACACATGCACACCTCATATAGTCATTGCACTTACCTAAATGCAAACTCTAACATTTTCTATTTTGACAAAGGCAAGGACTCCATCTTGCAAAACAACCATTAAGATGATATTTGAACATCAAACCTCATCATAAAAAATAACAAAAATTCATTGCTTTAAGTTCATTTTCATCATAAGAACTTCATAATTTACCACTTTAATTCATAATAATTAATTATATTTATAATTTTATTAGTCTTTACTTTAACATGAAATCTCAAAAATAAGAACATTAAAAATATAAATTAAACTATATTTTTTTCTTCAAATTCATGTCTAAAAAATAATTATCTACTTTATCACATTAACTCACACTAAAAAAATTCTATGTTACTGTATTACAACTAACAAATGTATAATAAATGCTTAATAAAATTGATTTGAAATGCACTCTATATAAGTTAAACAACTTTATCAATAAATGAAAGACTATGATATAATAAATATGTTAGAATTAATCATGGTATACTTTATAAAGCAAGATTGATAATGACAAAAAACAATAATTTAGAGCATATAAAAGGAAAATAAGTGGGCAACATAGAAAGTGAAAGGCATGCAAAGGAAAGCAATAGACGGTGGATTGTTAGATGTTGAAAAGACTAAGGAATTTGTTTCATGTTAAGTAATCTCTTGTCCCATTCATACCAATGAGATGGTGGTCTCTCTTCCAACTTGTCGACCAAAGATTGTGAACGTTTTCTATTGTATTCTTTATTCGACATAATGTTCATAAACATCAATATATATGATAGAGATTGGAAAAAGAAATCTAATTCACTTAGAAGTGCTTTTAAAAATATTTAATTATACTTGTTTAAAGTACAATAAATTGGGATGTTTTTTCTTTTGTGGTTAGATGTTGGAATTATTTTTATGCGAATAATTGTAATTTATAGGGGTAACTAAAGAAGAAGCATTTTATGTCTTATTGTGAAAACATTTGAGAGACATCTAGTTTTTGTTATTGCTTCGTTCGTATATATTTAATGAAGATAAATATTGTCAAATAGTAATTATTTTATTAAGTTAGATAATAGAATTATAATAAGTGTGGTTATGAACTTAAATTGATCCAAATTAAAATCAAGGTTGCATATTTTTTGGATCAACAATATGCATGACCACATTGTATCTGTTCATCTTAAAATTTTAGTCAATGTGAAGGTTGGTGGATATTAGATTTTGCATATATAGTACAACATTGTAGTAATCACTAGTTATTAATAGTATATGACCTAATTTCTTGCTGGTTGTATTTTACATTGAAGCAATAAAAAAATATTCTTTCAATAAGTGATATTCAATTATGCAAATGTATAATTACGTATATAGTACATAATTATATTCGGTGTAATTCATCTTTCCTAAAAAGTGAATATTTTAAAAGCCAACAATACAATTTTATAGAAATCCTTGAATTTGTTGTTCCCTTTTCTTGCTGACATAAAAATACTCCTCAGAAGGTTCACTCTATTTATCCCTGATACTGACCAACCATAGAGTAGAACAGCAGTAACAAGATCTCGAGACCTCCTACACTTTGAGCTCCACAAACTCGGGCGGGATTACCCTTGAAAACTTAGAATAACAAAATCACTAAATTATTCTAGTTTGCTATTGGTGGAATTACAGGGAATGATCACTGTAACTTT
>MU225826.1:3969636-3979954 GCA_018584345.1 Thuja plicata | reverse complement strand
CTGTGAACTGGATTTTATTCAGAGGTCATCATCAATTACTACATTCAACAGAGATTTCTCCAAAAAGACCAGATATATTGGTTCTCAAAACCAAGATTTACAATTGACTTAGTATTATTTTTGGACAAAAAAATGACCATCATCTTCCCAGTAGTCTTGGAATCCTTTTATAGCACAAGGATGCAACAAGCTACCAACATACTGGGAAGGATTACCAATGCAGTGCTAACACAACAACTTTGCAACCGAACATAGGTGGTAGCTAATTTACAAGGTTTGTCTTTTGTGGCTTAACCATATTCATCCTTTAAGCTTCGCCTCCCATCTATTCACTTCTTTGACGGTGGGCCAATCAAAAGGCAACAGCTTCCACCCTTCTGGCATCCATGGCAGTTCTAGCCTCAGACACAAATTTTGCCATGTCTCTTTCAACTTTGCAGAATTTTGTGCTCTATTTTATGTTTCTTCTTTGGTGGCTCTTTAGCTGAAGTAGGGTAATTTGAATAGGAGACCCTTTAGATTGTGCATCGTTAGCACTGAAAATAGCCAACACACTGCATTTTATTCATTTTTTGAAAGACCCTCGCAAATGAGCGATGCACCCCTATTATTCAACTGGTCGCATACTCGCCATCCATCCTTGTTCCACTTTTCACCTTCGGCAAGTGAGCAATGACCTAGGTCTTGAACCTCACCTTATGTCTGTCGCATACTCGCTGTCCTTTTATGCTTTGCTTTTGGGTTCACGCGAGTGAGTGACGCTTTCTTTTTTAACTCATCGTACCCTCGCGAGTTGATTTTTGATGTCACCTGAGTCTGGGTGATTGAGTGACCACGCCTCTTATCTTTCAGCTTATTCCCTAATCACACACTTGCTGGCTGTTCAAACTTAACTTTTGGATTTGAGCGACTGAGCGACATTGATTTCTTTACTGCATACTCTGTCTGGTCACACACTCGCACCACCTAACATTCTAGTTTCCATCTTATACGCGAGTGAGTGATGGCATCGGTTCTTTTCTTGGTCGCCTACTCGCGAGCTCAAAAATTTCACTTCATTACTGACTGCGAGTGCGCGATGACCTTTTCTTTCTCTAGTCGCAAACTTGCGAGCTCTTTTCCTTCCATCCTTATTGATTGGCGAGTGAGTGACATCTTTCCTTTTTTAACTCATCGCACACTCGCGAGTTTATTTCTGATCACCTCAAAGCATCAGCGAGTGAGTGAGGCGTTGAATGATCTCCTTTGTCGCTCAGTCACAAACTGCTATGGATCTTGAAAATGACTTGTGTGACTGAGCGATGAGTCTTCACATTTGTATTTCATGCCTTTGTCGTGCACTCACACTGCAAAATACAACTGAGTTAGAACCTAAGCGAGTGGGCGACCTTCAGGACATAAGCTCGTTGCACAGTCGCTGACCTTCTTTTGACATAAAAATTTGACTCGCGAGTATGCGACTGCTTCAAATTTAAATAGGACTCGCTTGGTCACAGAGCATGAGATAAACAGCATAACTTTACAGTGACTGCGCGACATACATAGTTTTAACTCGTCGCTGACTCGCTAACTTAAAACTTGACTTTCATAAAGCATCACGACTGCGTGATTTACAACTTTAAAACATAGAACTCGCTCACTCACACACAAATCAAAAATAAACATAAACAGATCGCGATTGCGTGATTCTTTTTCAATGACAGCTCGTCGCCCACTCGCGCAACTTAAAAACATTCCAAAAAGACCGACGCGACAGAGCGAGTAAACTAAAATAAGACTTCAAAAAGGGTTTTGACCTCTTTTGTGTGGCAAAGCATAGAATTTGAAACCAAGAAAGCCTGAGAAAACCAAAAGACCAAGAAATTCAAATTTTTACCAAGGCAGTGCTAACAGAATTCATAACTAATTTTCATATGAATTTATCTTACAAGCTCATTTAATACAAAAATACTATAATGACTATAGTACTCAATAGATTTGAAACTCAAAATTTTGTTTAATAAGACCTTGTGTGTGTGTGTGTGTGTGTGTGTGCTCGCGTGTGTGTGCATGTGTGTGTGTACGTGTATGCACATTTATGTGTATACATATGTTTATGTGTATGAGTGCAAATACATGTATGTGTAGGTGTGTGTGTGTGTGTGTGTGTGTGTGTGTGTGTGTGTGTGTGTAATTTAAATAATAACATTTCATGTTTATTGTTCCCAATACAAATCAATGGGAAAATAAATATATGTCATCCTCAAAATTATTTTGTAAAAAAATTAATTGTAGACTATGGGATTGGTGCTCAAGATTTTAAATTCTACATGATTATTGGTTAAATAAATAATGAAATTGCATCCAATAGATGTATTAGTATTGGTTTTTATTAATAAGCAACAAAAAAAGGTTGTCCCTTACAAACAAGGCCCTAAGACTAAACTACTGCCAAAGGTAGTTAGAGAAGATAAAACCAATCATTAAAGGGAGTACAAATAGTCGATAAACAACAATTTATAGAAATACAAAGACCCAAAAACTCTAAGGAAGCATAACTACAAGTAGCGGTTTACGTAGTTAGGGTTGCCATGGGCCCTTCTAATCACTCTTTCTCAATCATGTCTGAGGAATCCATAAGGTTTCATATTGCTTGTTGCACCAAATCTTTGTTGTAAGAGTGTTAGGGTAGTGATAGAGCTACACATGACCCTACAACTGTAGAGGGTAACAGTCCCTATGTCACTCATCGTTTCTTCATTCTAAGGTTTAAGATTGCGAACCTCCTCTTCCAATGCTCTAAAATCTAATGTTAGTTTTGTGCAACCCTAACAGAAGAAGCCCTTACCCTATAATTCCTCCCCTTCCACACCATTCATGCTTTCATCTTGCAAAATATAAGAGATGCGTGCATTCGAGTCACTGTCATATGAACCGTCGAATGGATGCAGAAGCCTTTCCAAACTAGGTGCAATTGATTTCACCAAGTAGGGGCCCCATGTCACCCCTTTAACTTCTAGTTTTTTATATGTTGACCACCCACTACCTTCCCCTTTCTCAGTAATTCCTAGCATTCTCATTTTTCCTTATCAACATCTGGGCCCCTTTTGTCCCTTCTACATTATATTTTTGAGTATCTTAGCCCCTCAACTCTTTCCATTCTTGTCTTGTTGCTATCCTTAGAAATGTGCCAATGTTGCAAGGTATGGTTTTGGCCATTCAAATTCTAAGGAGTTCGTGACCCAATCAAATGTTCGTAGTAATTAAAAAACAAGGTCGATGGGTTCCATCGATATGAAAGTTTGTGCAACAATTCTTAACACAGATCATCGATGAACTTTGCCATCTAGGGGCAATGACTTTTATATTTTACAAAACATCATCCTTTGGTAAAATATGAATAATATGAAGTCTATGGGATTTAGAATTTATTTCATTCTACATTACTACCCATAATATTCAGGTAGTTATAGAAACAAAACACCCAAATAAGATACTCTTACAGTGTATAAAGGCAAATTAAAATCATCCCTAATAAGGGATTTGACAGTTGGGTGAATATTATCAACTTCATGCCAACACTATAGCCCCTCGGCCTTGATCCCAAGTGATGAAGTCAAGGAAAAAGAATCCCCAAAGGAGATGTCAAATCCTTGTAGCAGTCATCAACACAGCAATAAACAACATGATTTGCATCCAAACAACAAGTTTTATTAATCATAAGTTCTTTATACATGTTAGGGTGTAAGACCTTCCCGGGTTAGTCCAATTACAAAGTAAACATAACAACAAAACCCAAATTAGACCTATTACAGATATTCCCAAGTCTTAGAGCTATCTGTTAGAATAACTGATGGGGGGGGGGGGTGAATCAGTGGCTTCAAAAATTAATCCAATAAATCAACCCAAAACTTTATACCATAAATATAAAACCTCTAGTTATCTTAAGTCCTACAAGATGTATGCCTTTTGTAAATCTAACATGTATATGTTTCTCGGTGTTTATACTTTTTATCCTTTCCTTTAGCTTTACCGAATAGTAGTCTATATTTTCTTAACCCTTACCGAAATACAGTAAATAAATTAGTGTTTACTGATCAATCCTGTTTTAGTAATGTGTAAAGAAAAACATCAAAGCAATGAACCATATACACATTTGACACATAGATTTTTAATGTGGAAACCTTGTTAGGGGAAAAACCACTTGGGATGGGTAACCCAAAATTTTCACTCTTCTGAAGTGAGCTCGGTGAAGAGCCAACCCTGTTAAAGGTTACAAACACACTGTTAAGTGCGATCTTGTTAGAGGATTTATCACTAACAATTTATCAATTGACCTAACATTCACTATGTTGTCAACATGAAAACCTTTTGATACTCCTTGGGATGTATCTCAATATATAAAGGATGGTTAAATCCTACTCTGTTAAGAGATTTTCTGAATCAATGGTTAAACTTATATTCCTTTGCTCCACTTCTTTCTTCTCGGTGAATGTTGTTTCTTCTCTGTTGCTCGGTGTTTGCAGAATTCTTAGCTCCATTTTTTAGCTTGTATGAACAGGTTTGTATGAAGATTTATATCTTCACTAGACTTCTCTTCAACATTCCTCTTTGATAATGAATTACTTGTCTCTTTATATTGACATGATTTCACCATTTCTTGTCCTTCTTGTTTTCTTTGTTGATCACTTCTTGATCCGTAAAGCTCACCATTCTTGCTTTAGTTTTAATCCCTAAAACTCTCCTTGTTTTTTGGAATAAAACATGCTTTAAATATCCTTCTTATATTTAGCTTGTAACTGATTGATGAAAACAAAGTAATCAAAGAGTTAACTCTATAATTAGCTCCTTCCAGCTAAGTTGTTTTGTCATTTTCCTAACTTCAGTTCTCTTAGGTCAACACTTCAGTTGTGCTTGATGACTACTGCAGATAGCTTGGGCATCAACTTCAGTTATGTTTGGTGACAACTACAATTATCTTGGTAATGCTTGCTTGGGTATCACTTGCTTGGGTAACACTGTCTGCCAGGGTTTATTGTCACTCAGTCTACATGATTACCGATGACAAAAAATTTGTCTTTTCAGATATTTAAGTGTTGTGACAATATGTGTATGAGAAATCATACCACATCAAGTTGACATCAATGAAAATACAATACATAAACTAATTTAATGTCTTGCATTTACCTTCTGCATCTCGGTGATCATCAACTTTGTCATCTTCAAACATTCAATCAGTTATTGTTCATCAATCTCTCCCTTTGGCATTGATGGAAACATACTAAATACTACTAATACAATATGAAATATATTAGTTGTAGTTAATCAATCTCTACCAAAATTATTTTTCTATAACCAATACAAATGTCCGAATCTCGGTAAGCTCTTCTAGATTAGATTTGATTCTTGCAGAGTACTGCCTTCATTCTTCATTCCCTTCACTGGATAGATGTATCAACTCCTGATTATGTCTCTCCCTCATTGTAGAATCTCTTCTCCCTTTTCTAGATAGATATGTAGTGTTAACTTTTCAAATTCTCTCCCTTAGATGGATATTTCTTTGAATCTTTCTCTGATGTTTTCTCTCCCTTTGATTGTTTCTCTCCTTGATGGATAGTTCTTTTCTCTTTGACAATAATATATTTCATTTAATACTTCTCTCTATATTCATTAAGTACATCTCTCCCTTTGAATACTTCTCTCCCTTTGACAGCAATGCCAAACTAAATCTCTCTTTTTTTTTCATAATATATTCCTTGAATTTCCTTTCCATCAACAATTTAGCTTTGTAGTAGCCAAAATTTTCTCTGGTGTTTGGTACAGATAGGTACCTTTCTATGTACTGATATATCTTTGCAGTCTATCTATTTGCTTTATCAACATGAATGATCCTTTGATTATGTGTAGGTTGATGCAGCCTCCTAGTCGGCTTAGTGACCAATAGACAAGTGTCAGACCCCTAGTCTCTTCCTCAGGTACTCAAATGTATCTTTAGGAAATGGATTTGTGAATATGTCTACCAATTGTTCCTTGGATTGAACATATTCCAGTATCACCTCTTTCTCTTGCACTTGTTCTCTTAAGTAATGATACTTGATAGCAATATGCTTAGTCTTAGCATGCATGACAGGGTTCTTTGAAATGTTTATTGCACTTGTATTATCACAATATATAATCACTGGTTCAAGCATTTTCATATTCATACCTTCCAGTAATTTTTTGATCCATGCAATGTTAGAGCAATTTGCGGCAGCAACCACATATTTTTCTTTTGTAGTGGATTTAGAGATGCATCATTACTTCTTACTTATCCATGTGACAATTCTGTCACCCATGAAGAATGCTTCTCCTGTTGTGCTCTTTTTTTCATCTATGTTTCCAACCCAGTCAGCATCTGTATAGACTTGAAGCTCAAATTTTCCTTCTCTTTTATACCATAGGCCATAGTCCATGGTATTCTTTAGATATCTCAGAGTTCTTTTGGCAATAGTCATGTGTGATTTCTTGAGATTAGAAAAGAATCTTTCAACTATTCCAACTGCATGTGCCATGTCTGGTCTAGTATGTACAACATACATGAGTTATCCAATCCTAGATCTATATAGGGTCTGATATACCTTAGTTGACTTGTCTTCCTTTGTCATCTTGCATCTGGTTTCCATAGGTGTTCCAACTGGCTTGGATTCCTCCATTTTGAATATCTTAAGAACTTCCTTGATGTATTTAGATTGTGTGATGTCTATGCCTTCATCTTGTTGAAGAATCTATAGATCAAGAAAGAATTTGATCTCCCCAAACATTGACATCTCAAACTCTTTGCTCATTTCATTAGAAAATTATTTGCATAACATATCATTACCTCCAAATATGATATCATCAACCAAAATGTTATCATCAGTATCCTCTTTTAAATACAAATTACTAGTATCACTTGTCCTTATAAATCTAATACTTATGAGATAGGAGTGAAGTCTTTCATACCATGCTCTTGGTGCTTGTTTCAATCCATACAAGGCTTTGTGTAGTATACAAACCATGTTTCTCTTGTTAGGATCAACAAACCCTTCTGGTTGGTCAATGTATACTTTTTCTTCTAGTATTCCATTTAGGATTGTAGATTTGATATCCATTTGGTATACTTTGAATCCTTTGTAAGCAACATAAGCAAGTAGAATTCTCACTCCTTCTAGTCTAGCAATAGGTGCAAAGGTTTCTCCATAGTCAATACATTTTTCTTGTGCATACCCTTTGTATACTAATCTTTCTTTGTTCCTTGTGACTTATCCATTCTTATTTAGCTTGTTTCTGAATATCCATTTGGTACCAATGAAATTCTTGTCATCTGGTCTAGGTACTAATGTCCATGTTTTGTTCTTCTCAATATTCTCTATCTCTTCATTCATAGCATGGACCCATTCTTCATTTTCAAGTGTAATATTAATAGATTTAGGTTCAAAGTCACAAATTAAACATCTAGTGTTCAGTGACTTACTTCTTGTTCTCATTCTAGACTTTTTGTCTCCTATGATATGGTTCTGTGGATGGTGTCTTTTGACATACTTGGCCAGTACCAGTTCAAATCTTTGTTCATCATTCTGACATCATCTTCACCTTCATTTTGATATTCATCGCTTGGTACATCATTTTGAGCAATTTCCCATTTTTTTATGTTTGCAGCCTGATGCTCAGGTGCATTAAACTATCGCTCGGGAGTGATACACTATTTCTCGAGAATAGTGTCAGGTTCTTCACTATAGACAGACCTATTTTAGTCTTATGGTTCCTTTCTACTTTCCTTGTCATTTTTCTTAGCAAATTCATCTACTTTGACATTTGCACTTTCAATGATTTTGTTGGAGGATTTGTTAAGACATTTATAAGCCTTGCTTTTGGTAGAATACCCTAGAAATATTCCTTCTTCACCTTTGGATTCAAGCTTTCCATTTCTATCATCTTTCAAAATATAACATTGAATTCCAAAAATTCTGAAGTAACTTACATTATGTGTGTATCCATACCATAGCTCATAAGGTGTCTTATTGGTGTCTTTCTTCAATTGAACCGAGTTTATTGTGTAGACAGTAGTACTGACAGCTTCTCTCCAGAATGTTTGTGTGATTCCTTTCTCAATCATCAGTGTTCTGGCACAATAAAAAATGGATATGTTCCTTCTTTCAACAATCCTATTTTGTTGTGGTGTTCTTGGTGTAGAAACCTATCTTTGAATTCCATGCTCATTACAAAAGTTAGAGAATTCATTAGAAATAAATTATCCTCCTCTATCTGATCTTAGATAGCTTAGTTCCTTTCCACTTTGCTTTTCCACTATAGCTTTATACCATTTAAACATCTTGAATTATTTTGATTTCTCTTTTAAGAATATAATAGTCATCATTCTAGAATAATCATCATTCTAGAATAATCATCAACAAATAGAATGAAGTACCTATCTCCATAGTAGCTCTTTGTTCTTATTGGTCCAGATAGGTCAATATGGACTAGATCTAGAATAACATTAGATGTGTAGGTTTTTCTCTTAAAACTAGACTTTGTCATTTTACCTTTTTAACAATTCTTACACATGATGTGGTCAGGTTTTGACATGCTCGATAAGCCTCTTACTTTCCTTTTATTGCTTATCCTAACCATGTTGTCAAAATTCACATGACATAACCTTTTATGCCACAGCCATATGTCTTCATTTTTAGCCATTAAACAAGTCATATTAATATCATCAAGATAGAATAGGTTACCTTTTGTCTCTTCACCAGTTTTGATCAACCTTTCTAATTCATTAAAGATCTTTGCCTTTTTGTTCTCAAATGCAACTCGGTGTCCTGTGTTATTCAGGTGTGAAACACTCAATAGATTATAGTTAAGTCATTTTACCCAATATGCATTTTCACATCTGATCAGATTATTTAACATTATGGTTCCTTTACCTTCAACTAGACAAGGTGAATCATTACCCATTCTTACTGATCTACCATTATAATATTCAAAAGTTTCAAATTTTTCCTTATCTCCAATCATGTGGTGAGTACAACCACTATCAATAATCCAGACATCATTTTTACTAACCTTAGATATGAGTGCAGTCTCAACATACATTTCATCTTCATCTAAATCATCCCTCATAGCAAAAAATACCACCTCAATATCTTCATCAGATTCTATGTCAGTATTCTCAGCTTTGTTCTCAGCAAGGTAACAAGCCTTCTTTCCTTTGTCCTTGTAGTCTCGTTTGTCTCTTCTCTCAGATTGTCAGTTGCTTCGGTAATATTTGGCATCACCTCTGTCAAAATTTTTTTCATATGATCTATCATTGTTTATGTCTTCTTTTCTTTTGTTAGGACATCTAGCAACAAAGTGTCCAATCTCTTTACAATTGAAACATACCAATGGTAATTTACCTTTGTATCTACCTTTGCCTCTCTGCAATCTTCTAGCAATTAGTGCTTCAATCTCATCAAGTTCTTGGTCACCACTATCACTTTCACTATCATTTCTCATAGTGTGTTTATGACTTGATTTACTTATTTTCAAAGAAGATCTGAATGTAGACTCAACAGTTGGTAAGACACTGTTGTAAAAGTTATTAATCTTAAATGAACTAAGTCTACCAATCAAACTATCTAGAGTAACATTGTTATTTTCTACTGCTATCATTTCTTGTATAGAAGATAATCTAATAGCATAAACATGCAGTAAGGTTTTGAGAATTTTACTTACCACTATTTCTTCTTCAATTGCACCTCCTACTCCTTGGATAGAATTAACTACATCTTTGATTCTGCAGCTGCACTGAGTGATGTTTTCTCCTTCTTTCATTCTTAGGTCATCAAAACTTCCTCTTAGGATTTCTTCCTTAGCTCTTAGCACATTCTTATCTCCTCCATGTACTAACTTCAATTTGTCCCACATTTTCTTTGTAGTGGTGAATGATGTAATCATCTAAAAATGGTCATCTAGACTATTAGCCCCTTTCTAGCATTATTTGCTAAAATCTTCAATTGCTCATTCTTGATCAAATCCTAGCTTTGTCATTTATTCGATTATTTTTGGGCTAACCATTTTATCCTAAGTTTTTATTTATTTAAAAGGAATTCCCTCCCCTTTTATTAAATAAAAAGACCCCACTTTTCCTCTTATCCTAAGTTGCACAAATAAAGCAATATTCTTATTTTATAAAAAGAAAAAAGGACCTTTTTGTCTCACATGAGGCTCAAAAGTCAACACTTCACTCTCATTGGAGGAGACTTGTGCACACGGATTGCTTCTCTTTGATGCTCCACCATTGATTAAATCTTTTGCCTCTTAATCTCCATGGTCCATTTTC
>MU225826.1:3948129-3959956 GCA_018584345.1 Thuja plicata | reverse complement strand
TAGAGTAACTCATCTAGCTTAATTAGTAAGGATTTGTAACACTTGTCTTTCCATTTTAGCTTAGTTGCATTGTTTCTTCTTTGCGTAGCTTAGTTTGCATTTCTCATCCTTAGTTTAGTTGCACTTTAATTTTCATTTGATTCTTGAGGAAATTTGCACTCTTGCTCTTGTCTCTTTTAGAATCTCCCATTGCATGGTTTATTAGCAAGGTCATAGGCTTAATTAGCTCTCGCTGAGAGCAATACTCAAAATAGCCTTGCACTCCATGCCTAGGGAGCTCTAAACCGATTTCTCAAGGTTTCCAATCCATGGATCCTCTTGGAAGCAATGGTTTAGAGAAGTGCACCACTTGAGTGTGTACAAATGATTTGACATCTTCAAATTCAGCATCAGAGAGTGAGGAAGAAAGATCTATCATCATAGAATTGTGTTCATGCTTTTCGCTCAATTGATCAACTATTGGAGGTCCAGTAGGTAAAAAAAAATTAGTATCTAAGTATTGAGTGACATCAGTTCCAATACCTGATAGGTGGAGTCTTATCCTACTTTTCCATGATGAAAAGTTGTCCATATTCAACTTAGGCGCATCCCTTTTGCTCATCTTGTGATCTTTAGCTTGAGTTTTTAAACTCCCTCTCTAAGCACATAAGCTCTAATACCAATTGTTAGAATAACTGAGAGGGGGGGGGTTTGAATCAGTGGCCTCAAAAATTAATCCAATAAATCAAACCAAAACTTTATACCACAAATATAAAACCTCTAGTTATCTTCAGTCCTACAAGATGCATGCCTTTTGTAAATATAACATGTATATGATGCTCGATGTTTATAATTTTTAGCCTTTCCTTTAGCTTTACTGAATAGCAGTCTATCATTTCTTAACCTTTACCAAAATATAGTAAATAACTTAGTGTTTACCGATCAATCTTGTTTTAGTAATGTGTAAAGAAAAACATCAAAGCAATGAACCATATACACATTTGACACATGGATTTTTAACGTGGAAAACCTGTTAGGGGTAAAACCACTTGGGAATGGTAACCCAAAATTTTCACTCTTCTGAAGTGAGATTGATGAAGAGCCAACAATGTTAAAGGTTACAAACACACTGTTAAGTGAGAACTTGTTAGAGGATTTATCACTAACAGTTTATCACTTGACCTAGCATTCACTATGTTGTCAACATGAAAACCTTTTGATACTCCTTGGGATGTATCTCAATATATAAAGGATGGTTAAATCCTACTCTGTTAAGAGATTTTTTGAATCAATGGTTAAACTAAAACAATATATGATTTGTTCATAAATGCAACTTAATCTCGCAGATTTTCAAATCTATTGTAAGCTCATAATACCTCTTTTGATCAATGTTTCTCTTATGTTCCTTTTCTCCACTTCTTTCTGCTCGGTGAATGTTGTTGCTTCTCTGTTTCTTGGTGTCTGCAGAATTCTTAGCTCTATTCTTTAACTTGTATGATCAGATCTGTATGAAGACTTCTATCTTCACCAAACTTCTCTTTAGCATTCCTCTTTGATAATGAATTGCTTGTCTCTTTATATAGACATGATTTCACTGTTTCTTATCCTTCTTATTTTATTCGTTTATCACTTCTTGATCCATAAAGATCACCATGCTTGATTTAGTTTTAATTTCTAAAACTCTCCTTTTTTTATAGAATAAAACATGCTTTAAATCTCCTTCTTATCTTTAGCTTTTAAAACATGCTTTAAATCTCCTTCTTATCAGGCATCAACTTCACTTCTATTCGGTGACAACTATAGTTAGCTCGGTAATGGTTGCTCGGGTATCACTTTCTTGGGTAACACTGTCCATCAGGGTTTACTGTCACTTGGTGTACATGATTATCGATGACAAAAAATTTGTCTTTTCAGATCTTTAAGTGATGTGAAAATATGTGTATGATCAATCATACCACATCAAGTTGACATTAATGACAATATAATACATTAACTGATTTATAGTCTTACATTTACCTTTTCCATCTCGACGATTATCAACTTTGTCATCTTCAAAAATTCAATCAGTTATTGTTCATCACTATCCTCTAGCAACTTCTCTGCTACCCATCCCTTTTACAAACTTCTTCCCCTTTTTCCAAATGAACACAAGTCCTAAATTTATACAAAACCACCAATAGGTCGGCCTCAACCAACTTTACATATCCTAAGAAATGTTTTAGACCCATTCAACTTTAACACAAATTAAATACAACATTTAATTATTTCTTGGGGACCTATCTAAAAAATAAAGTTGGCCACACATAAAACCACATAGGAAATCACACGAATCATCACCAATGATCAGAACAACAACCACAACCTTGATTAATAAACCCGTTGACTCCAAGAACCAGTATCACAAAGAACAACATCAACCAATAGAGAAAACAATAATATGTCACAAAATATTCCACAAAAAGAAGTGCTATCATAGATAGAACCTATGAACAATAAGGAGAAAACCATTTTCACCTCTCCTTCCCAACTCCTCTACAGATTGACCGCTCACCAAATCTTAGAAAATTGTCTGAAACCAAAAACTCATGTATAGTCATAAAGTGGAAGCACTTCCATTTTGGACTAGTTTATCCCTCTGAGTAAGTGGTTTGGGGTCATTTCAAGCACCTTGAATGGGTCTCTGACTTGGATCCAGATTTTACCCCTATTATGTCCCCTTTTCCACTTCTCTCTGGCCTATTTCTGGCACCCTGATCTGCAAATATGAGTTGTTTGACCTCATGGTCAAGTTTGACTTTCTGGGTCAAGGTCAACCTCGAACCTGACCTAGGGTCCAAATTTCATGTTTCTGTGGTTTCCATATGTCGAGCTTCAGAAAGATTTAATTCCCACTTTCGGGTTGACTATTTCGGTCTTCAAGGCAACACCCATTGAAATTATATTTAATATAGGTCCAATTATAAGGGTATATGTCTAATTGTAATTTAATTCTCCTATGTAGGCCTCTCTATAAGATTGTTCCCTAGATTGGTATATAAGGAAGCCTTCTCCTCTCATTTTCTCTAACCATCTAAGACTCTAAAAAGGACAAGCTAAGCTAAGACACAAGAAACAATTTCATCCACAAAAACTCTATGCATTATCTATTGAATCAAGCATCTACTCTCAAGAATTTAAAGACATTTAAGCATTCAATTCATTGAGGAGATCCATTGGTAGCCATTGAAGGATTCAAGCTCTATGGAGCCCTCTTATTGAAAGATTTATCCATCCACATCGATGCAAGCCTCTTCCTATTCCAAGATCCATTCAAGATTGATGTTGAAGATCTACAAGCAATTGATTTGAGACATCCTACATCCTAAATTCTACATTATACATTCATTTGGTGCATACATACTTGTGGATCCAAGGATTCGAATCCGCCACAAGGGTTTCTATACAAGCAAGGTGAACTAGTTTATTTGCTTTGTTTATTTATGCAATTTCAATTATACTTTAAGGTTAATTCCAAAACTAGGGTTTGACCAAGGCAAACCCCTCCCCCAAAAAATAAAACCATTTTTACTATAGGTACAGGTTTGGGACAGCAGGTTCAATTGCAGATCCGGATACCCTTTTTGATAGACTTTCAGGATCTAGAAACAGATTTTCCGTCAGATTGTGGAGGTCAAGGTTGAGTTTTTGTTCTGGGTCAGGATCAACTTTATGTTCTGGTTTAGGATCAAATTTTTGTTCTAGGTCAAGATCAACATTATATTTTGGGTCAAAATTGACCTGAGCTAGATCTGGAAAAGATTTCTAGGTTTTCTCTGTCTCAGTGTTTCTGTGCCCGATCCGGTTGCAAAAATTACAGAAACTCAGTGCAGACACCTGAAAACAACATTCTTTAGATCTGATACATTTTGAGGTTAGTACTTGTCTTTCAATTCATTTCAATTAAGGTCTTAATCAATTCAAATCTAATATATTCTTATTCTATTATTTGGGATCGCAAGACTTTCTTCTTTCTTCTTATTTCTGATCGATCGATGCATTTGTGCATTAACTATTTTCTTATGGTTGATCAAAGTGGATCTTTCCTTTGTGAAATTTGGGGTTAGGAAGGGGATCTTATCTTCTCCTCAATACTATCAACATTAACACCACATTACATTATCCATTTCTTCCTATACTATACATTCAATTTTATATATTACATTTTTTTGAGCCCGCGATAGACAACTCTTTCTTTTTGGTGTTAGGTTTACATTTCATGCTAGATCTTGCATAAATATTAGATTATCCTTCTTTTACGTTCTTGCATTTGCATTTTCTTATTTTATTTCATTTACATTTCATTGGTGTATGAGCTTTACTACCTCCAGTCCTACTTATAATATTCTGGTTAGAATAAGTCACAAAATTATGGGTTCCTTTGATCTTGAGTCTTCCTCTCCTTTCCTTAGGATCCCAGATGACAATTTGATCACTCATGATTCCAATCCTTCTATGGAACATAACTCTTCTCACTCATCTCATGATAAGGATGATGCTTTAAGAGTTCCTCCTGAACAAGTCCAAAAACTATCAATTGAACTTGATAAAATGGGAAATTGGCTTACTCAAGAAAACCATAATCAAGATTCTATTCAATATATAGAGGCTCTTAAGAAATTCCTTCATGATAGTGATAAACGTGTTAATCCCTTGTGTGGTATTACTCATCTTGTGCATTTAAATATTAAACCTTTAGCTCAAGAGGCTCAATATTTAGGATTTACTCCTCCTATCACTAGTGTGGAACCTTCTCCAATTCCTTTACCTAGTAATCCTACTTACACTCCTCCTTTAGTGACTCCATCTCTTACATTTTTCAATCCTGTATTTTTGAATCTTCCACTTCCATCTATTCCTGTGAGTGTTCTGCCGATGTCTTTACCTACCTCACAACCTTCATACCATAGTGTTCCTTTTGCTTATTCCAATCCTCTTCCAACTGTGGTTCCAAGTGTTCCACCGGTTGTGTCTTTTATTCCTTCCGCTTTATACACTTTTCCTAGTGCTCCTAAATGTTTCTATGCCACCTATTTCTTCTAATGATTCTACAATCATTAGTTTGGCTCAAATTGTGTCTTGTTTACAACAACAACTTGCATCTTTAACTCAATCCAAGTTTATCATTCCTACATGTCACATGGGTAGTCCTTTATCCCTAGACATTATTCATGCTCCTATCCCTCAGCAAGCCGATATGCCTCGCCTTGACAATTACAAAGGTAAGGGAGATCCTGTCACTCATGTTAAAACATTTCAAATCCTTTTTAGTGACTATGCTCATGACCATAGGATTTTGGCTAAGTTGTTTTCTAGAACCTTTTTTGATAAGGACTTGCAATGGTATTTTTATTTACCTCCTTATTCTATTGATTCTTTTCCAAAACTTGCTAATACCTTTATTCAACAGTTCTAAAATAACATTGGTCTGCAAGTATCCTTAACTGAATTAATGCATTGTAAACAAAATGCTAAAGAAAAGTTAACTAAATTTATTGGTATATTTAAGAATTTTAATGCTCAAATTTATTATCTTGTTCCTGATATTGATATTCAACATATGTTTATTTCAAATTTGCAAAAGGATATTAGAGATAAGATACTTCTTACTGAATTTACCTCTTTTCAACAACTTTGTGCAGTGCTTCATCATTATCAATTACAAGTGATTCAATTTGTGAGAAACACTCCAATGGCTCCTATTCTAGTTGATAAGAGTGATGATGCTCCTAATCCCAACAAGTTTCAGAATCCTAACAACTATGTCAAAATAAATAAACAAGAAAATGCAATTGTTGATCAAGTTGTTGTTGCATCCCACAATGCCACTTCTGCATCCACTGCTTTTCATTTAAATTGTATGTTTACTCCTCTGTATGAATCTTTACATTCTATTATGAGTAAATTGTTAAGTGCTAATATTATTACTTTGCCTCTTATTTGAACTCTTGTCCCTACTACGATGACATACAAATATTTTGATCCTAAATCCTTTTGTCAATATCATCGTCAGCATGGTCATGATACTGAGAAATGTTATTCTCTAAAGCATAAGGTTCAAGACTTAATTGATTCTAATGCTTTATCTGTTGATAATTTTGATGGTAGTGGGAAAAAATCTGTCTCTCCTCCTAATCAAAATCTCTAAATTTATACGAATCCTTTACCTACACATGATACTAATACCATTGTTCAACCATCTTCTGTGGATATTTTTTATGATTCAAAGATAGATGATCTCAACCATATTGTTAACCATGTGGAATGTGCAATTTCATCTCAATCTACTATTCAAGATACTTTGCCTCCACCTCAACTTCAAATTCCACCTCAACGTAAACTGAAACCTCAATCTGAACCTTCAAAAAAACCTAAAGATAAAAGACCTCGGGAACTCTCGATCACCTTTGATGATTCTGATACAATTAAAGCTCCTGATGGTCCCCTTTACATTTATTCTAGGATTGCTAGGATACCTACACCTACTTGTCTTGTTGATCCTACTTCCTTAGTCAATGTCATCACTAAAGAAAATCTTTTTATGAAGAGCTTACAACGTGATTATTATGATACATCTGATGTGTGGATTCAAACTTGTAATGGTTTTCTCTATCCATCATTTGGTTCTAATACCTTACCTATTGAACTTTGTGGTAAATTTGTGGACACTACCTTCATTGATGTCCCTACTTCTGATCAATTTCAAGTTAAGCTGGGTTCGCCTTGGTTAACTTCCATGTGTTTCATTGCTTCTCCTATCCAGAAGTGTATTAAGTTCATTCATGATGAAGATGTGAAAATGATTAATCATAGTCTATATCAACCTTCTAGGCTTAGGGATTGTGCTACCCTTGACTTATTTTGTCCTTTATTACCTAATTCATGTTCTCCTCGGCCTGCTAATCTTTTTCATTCATATCAAGCCTATAAACATCACAAGATTATATAGTTAAGCATGCCTCAGATTGATCTTAACCATGGTCTTTTGCGTACGCCTTCCATACCTCATTTATCCATTACTTCTACTTCTGTTAATCAAGCTCCTAGTATCATTTTTCAGCCTATTGAGAGTCCTACTAATCCTCCTATAGAACCTTTTAAGGAACCAGTTGTTCCTCCTAGTTCTCAACATATTTCAAACAAGACAAAATGTAACAAATCTGCCAATGAACATCGTAAGAAGTTTCAGGATAATGCTAGGACCTGTGCCTCTATTATTTGAAATTATTTACGTTCTTTTGGCTAGCCTATGCTTGATCTGTTGGAGGAAGTTAATGTTAATAATGATGTTAAGATGAATGATTATGATGATTCTATTCGCATCTTAGATTCTATTTTGATTAATCTTGGTGAAGAAGATACTCTTGATGATCCTATTGATGCTAATGATGAACACGAGACTATTGATCTTGATACTAATTTACTTCATATGCTTTCCACACAATTGATAATTACACCTAGTATTGAACATCATGATTCTCAAGAGGATACTTGTTTGGAACTGGCTATTATTCCTACTGTGTTGGATATGGTTCCTCTTGCGATTTTCCCACCTTCCCTAAATGATATAAACCGAGATAGGGAGAGTAGGCGATGCATCGTATTGGCTTGTCCTTCATTTTATCCTTTTATGTGTTTTCCTGTTGTATTTTGCTTCTCCCATAATGAATTTGCTAAATGATTGTTAGATTCTTTTATACGGCCCTTGTTACTTTGTTGGTGCAAGGTGATAAAGGAATCAAACCTATTGTACAATTCTTCTACATGTATCTTTATTCTTCTATATATTATTTCATGATATGTTGTACCTATGTTATTATTCATAAATGTTTTCCTTGTGTAGTCCGCTTGGATTTGCGAAATGGTAGCATTGATTCTTTTTGTTCTCCATGTTCTGGTCTAAAAAGAATCTTCTCTGTAACTCTTGTGTTTTCTTTCCTCCATTGTTGGTGCAAGGTGATAAAGGAATCAAACCTATTGTACAATTCTTCTACATGTATATTTATTCTTCTATATATTATTTCATGATATGTTGTACCTGTGTTATTGTTCGTAAATGTTTTCCTTGTGTAGTCCGCTTGGATTTGCGAAATGGTAGCATTGATTCTTTTTGTTCTCCATGGTGTGGTCTGAAAAGAATCTTCTTCGTAACTCTTGTGTTTTCTTTCCTCAATTCATTTACAATAATATCATATCTATAAATACATATTATCTTATGATCATACTGACCCCACGGTAGGTAGATCCCTTCTGTGTTCTTTTTATGTTTATATGGTATTTCCCTTGATTTGTTTTCACTTGGGGGCATCTCGTAGTGGAAACGTAATCAATGGAGTTTTTTATATTTTTCTCAAAGCCATTGCTCCTGTTAAAGTGATAGAAATGACTTTAACGTGGGGGTATACGCTCTACTCACCTTTTTGCACACACCTACTTTCAAAATATTTTCAAAAATTAAAAAAATTTCTCCCTTTATGGATTAGAGACTAATCCTTAAAGAATGTATTTTTACCTTATATGATCTCTTGATCCCTCTAGTTTCAATTTACAATGTTTTGATCCCTTAAGGATGGAAGGTGTCCTTAAGACTGGATCTTTCTATATTTTGACTTTGCTCTTTTGGAGTAGAATATTCCTAAGAGTAAAAACTTGATGGGTTGACTAGTGAGTATCCACATTTACTAGGTCATTCAACTCTATCTTTCTAGTTACACTTTTCTCTTGTGTGATTCACAATGAGACATAGGTTCTCATTGGGTGAGGTAATCACACCCTCTCTCTTTTTCTCTTTGACTGGTGATGTCTCTCTTATCATGATATTAGGGTTGATAAAGAATCAATTCCATGGGGGATTGAGGATTCCGTTGTCCCTTTTGATTTCAATAATATTATCTTTTCTTTATGATCTCCTTTACCAAGAGTTTGCATCGAGTCCATGCTCTTCCTAAAGTGGGGGCTAAATGTATAGTCAGAAAATGGAAGAACTTCCATTTTGGACTAGTTTAGCACTTTGAATAAGTGGTTTGGGGTCATGTCAAGCACCTTGTGGGTCTTGGACTTGTATATGGATTTTATCCCTATTCTGCCCCCTTTTCCACTTCTCTCCAGCCTATTTCTGGCACCCTGATATGCAAATCTGAGTTCCTTGACCTTCTAGGTCAAGGTTGACCTTCTGGGTCAAGGTTGACCTCGACCCTGACCTAAGTCAAGGTCAACCTCGACCTTGACCTAGGTTAGAGTCTACCTCAACCTTGACTCAGGTTCCAAATTTCAAGTTTCTGGGGTTTCTAGATGTCGGGCTTCGGAAATATTTAATTCCCGCTTTCGGGTCGCTTATTTCGGTCTTTGAGGAAATGACCCTTGAAATTATATTTAATATAGGTCCATTTCTAAGGGTATAGATCTAATTTGAATTTAATTCTCTTATGTAGGCCTCTCTAGAAGATTGTGCCCTAGATTGGTATATAAGGAAGCCTTCTCCTCTCATTTTCTCTAACCATCTAAAACTTGAAAAAGTACAAGCTAAGCTAAGACATAAGAAGAAATTTCATCCAAAAAAACTCTATGCATGATATATTGAAGAAAGAATCTAATCTCAAGCATTCAAATCCATTCAAGCATTCAATTCATCAAGGATATCTATTGGTATCCATTGAAGGATTCAAGCTCCATGGAGCCCTCTTGTTGAAAGATTTCTCCATCCACATCCATGCAAGCCTCTTCCTATTCCAAGATCCATTCAAGATTGGTGTTGAAGATCTACAAGCAATTGATTTGAGAAATCCTAAATCCTACATTCTACATTCTACATTCATTTTGTGCATACATACTTGTGGATCCAAGGATTCAAATCTGCCACAAGGGTTTCTATACAAGCAAGGTGAATTGGTTTATTTGCTTTTTTTATTTATGCAATTTCAATTATACTTTAAGGTTAATTCAAAAATTGGGGTTTGACCAAGGAAAACCCCTCCCCAAAAAAACAAAGCCATTTTTCTTGTAGGTAAAGGTTTTGTAAAATAGGTTCAAGTGCATATCTAGATACCCTTTTCGGCAGACTTTCAAGATCTGAAAATAGATTTTCCGTCGGACTGTGCACGTCAAGGTTGACTTTCTGTTCTTGGTCAGGATTGAATTTCTATTCTGGGTTAGGATCAACTTTCTATTCTGGGCCAAGATTGACATTTTGTTTTGGGTCAAAATCAACTTGAGCCAGATCTAGAAAATATTTCTGGGTTTTCGTCGTCTCTGTGTTTCTGTGCCCGATCCGGTTGCAGAACTTCTAGAAACTCAGTGCAGACATCCAAAAATAGAATTCTTCCGATATGCTACATTTTGAGGTTAGTACTTGTCTTTCAATTCAATTCAATTAAGGTATTAATCAATTCAAATCTATTATATTCATCATCCATTATTTGGGATTGTAAGACTTTCTTCTTTCTTCTTATTTCTGATCGATCGATGCATTTGTGCATTGACCATTTTCTTATGGTTGATCAAAGTGGATCTTTTCTTTGTAAAATTTTGGGTTAGGAAGGGGATCTTATATTCTCCTCAATAAAATCAACATCAAAACCACATTACATTATCTATTTCTTCCTATACTATACATTCAATTTTATATATTACAACTCCTTCATACATCCAGTCAAAAAATCTAACATAACTCGAGAAGAGTAACTCCAATCGACTTGATATCATAGGAAAAGATTCCTAATGACCTTATGAAAAACATATCATGATCAAACCTTATGAAGATCAACATAACTTCATCAAGTCAACAATCACCAAACCGGTGAACCAAAAAAGAAATAAACACAAAAACTGGTAACAAGAGTCCACAAGAACACCGATTATTTTTGGATGATGCAAGATTACCAAGGACCCAAGATGATCCTCCATCAGACACCTGGGATACAAAAATATTTTCCATGAGAAAAATGCTTGAAAATCTTGAAGAACAAGGGACAATAATTCCATAGTCATTATTCATCCACAAACCTTCCTCATCTCCAACCTACACTGCCTTCCTCCTGTCATCAACCAGGTTAAGAAAATGATTCAGAATCCCACTCACCATTAGGTCCAACCTTAAGTTCATCCTCTAGGTCTTCTCTCAAATAATATCTTCTACAAAGAATCTTTTCCTTATCCTCCTTATCCACCAAAGGAATCAATCTACACCTTTTACCATCCTTGCTAGTGGTAATTACATTCTGCCTACAGTCATGACCAACCTCTCTTTCATACTGCCAAGATCTAAAAATATGCAAAGTATAGTTGTATATGTGAACAAATAATTTATTATTTCAATTTAACCATTGGATCAAAAAGTCTCTTAACTGAGTAGGACTTAAGAATCATTTCTATATTGAGATACATCCCAAGGAGTATCAAAAATTTTGATCATGAAGATAACATGAGATTCCAGATACCATTTGACAAAATACATTGGGTTTGGACATAGAAGGTAGTGTTATACACTGAATTTGCGCCTCTGATCTCAAGCTCTCTTGGTCTTGATAATCCAGTATAACATGGGAATCATCTCAAGGTTGTGGGACCTTATGCTAACCGAGATGAGACCTCCAGGTTCTAGGCTGGTTCCTCTTGGATAATCACCTTAATTTGCTTCTTGAATAGGAAAGTAAATCTTTTTAGGGAAAGGGATAGAAGGATTGCATCAAAGGGAAATGACTGAAAGCAAACTACCTACTAGGTGATGCACCAAAATTAGGGCTTGGATCTCAGTATAGAGGAATGAAATCAATGGAAGAACCAGGTCAAATAAGTTACAACTCACTAGATAGGC
>MU225826.1:3931896-3943376 GCA_018584345.1 Thuja plicata | reverse complement strand
AAAGAAAACTACCTACTAGGTGATGCACCAAAATTAGGGCTTGGATCTCAGTATAGAGGAATGAAATCAATGGAAGAACCAGGTCAAATAAGTTACAACTCACTAGATAGGCTTGCATAAGTATTTCCTAGGAAGGCCTGAATAAAAGACTCGACCTATGACCTGAAAACAAACATCCTTCTCTACAACCAGGTGTAGGAATGAGACAAGACTGCTAGGGGCTGAAGTATACCCACAAAACATCCAAATCAGATCAGACACAGTAACACACAGATTTGCAGAAAATGAGAGGAACTAGGAACCCCAATATCCATTAATCAGCATTCATAAACTTTGATCCAATAAGAGATAATACAAACCAGGAAGCATAGGGATATGAAGGATTATCACAAAGTATTTCCAACAGCTTGCATGATCAATGAGAAGATTACAGAATGTAAAAGCCAGAGGGCAGAAAGAATGCCTCAGATAGCTCCTGGGAAGAATGAATTCTCCTTACAAAATGCCAAAATCTGAGCACTAAGGCTCTCAAAAAACTTTAAATACTCCCATGCACGCAGGCAGGAGTCTCCGAAAACCTAACTAGGGTTACAGATTTACAATGTACTAATTGACCCTAGGACAAAATCTAATCTGGCAATAAATGTGCACCAAGTGAATCGATCAGATCAGATTTGATTTCCTTCTTTGCGCCCATCCCTGTACTGGATCATGCCCGCAGACACGCAACCTGAGAAATCAGCTCCACCTATAAGTAACCCCCGTCATGAATGCACACCAACTAATCACAGTCCCCTAGGATGAGAAGTGACCCCTGACGGCCGCCGCTCCATCTTTCATCAATGAGCCATCGATCATGACCATGTCCTCCTGCCAACTGCACCTAGAGAGTAATAACTTCGCGATTGGGCTCTGTATCTCCCTCCACATCTCTGAATCTTCTATTTCTTTACTGACATCGAACAAATCTATTCCAGGGATCAACAGACTCCCTGTGCATGGCCCTTCTGCAATTTGACCCTCTCTGATCAATTCTGGATCACGAGCACGGAGGAACCATGGCTGCCGAGCGTTCACAGTGCCAAATCTGCCGCCAAACATTCAAATTTAAAGTCCCGCGACCATGCGACTGACCATTGGTCTCTTTGTCGCAAGCACCAGACCTTAACCATAATTAAATCTCTAGACTTGGCGACAAAGCACTTTTAACTCCTGCTAAACCCGAGCTCAGATCCAGCGACATCCTGACTATGTGAAATCAAAGTCGCAAGGCTTTTTACTTAACTCACCTTTCTTCTAGCGACCCGGTGCCTAACTGCTACCTCAGACCGCCATGGCTTGTCATGTGATCGCCAGATGCTATCCCTCCGTCTCGAGACCACGCGACCACACTTAGTCGCCAAGTCGGGAGAACCTATGTCTGAGCCTTTTGACTTTTCAAACAGCGCCTGAGTGTCCTTGAATCTTTCCAGCGACAACGCGACAACCCCAAGGCGCTGAGTCAGGAGTAATTTTCTCGTAGGACACTTTGATCACCCGACCACGCGTCCACCGTTGGATCATCTATGTCTTGCATCGGATGGCTGGCATTTAATCGCTTAAAAACTGAGGTTGCCCTTAAATCTTCATGCGATCCCGCGACTGAGGGCAAAGATACCAAGTCTCAAAGTCGCGTAACCCATTTCCTTCATCTGGCGATTACCCAACTAACATCAGCATCCATCCACCATATGACACATGTCACATAGCCATTGGTCCATTTTTTGTACACTGAGGAAGCTGAGTCATCATTCTATTCTGGCGACAAGTCGACCAAGGGATGGTAGCCAAGTCAGAAGATGTTTCATCAACTGTTGAACTTTTCACGCGATCAAGCGACTGAAGGTGGACCCCTGCTTTGTAACATATTATCCCGCGACATCCCGACTGAGGACTAATCGCAAAGTCGGAGGACACAGACAGAATATTCCATATGGTCAAGAGACTAAGTGACAAAGTGAAAAGCAAATTCGGGAGATAAAAGAGAATATTCGCTGAGGCTCTTGCGATTACCCGACTGACTGAGAGGGTCCCACTTTTCACAAAGGCTTAACATGGATCTGGCGATCATGCGACCAAAGAGCAAATGCTAAGTCGGGAGACATTTAGGGAATATTCCAATGGGTCATGAGACTACGCGACACAAGGAAGACGCAGAGTCGGGGGAAAGGAAAGAATATTCGCCCAGGCTGAAGCGATCAAGCGACTAAGAAATAAAGCACATGCTCTTAGTAACTTAAAAAAAGTAACTGCGAAATATAAGAGCCATGGCCTAGGGTTTATTACCTCGCTTATACACAAGAGACTTAGGGTTTTAAGGGTTTTAGTGAGGACATGAAGCCTGGAAAACAAGATAGAGGAAACAAGACAGGGCAAACCAGGTCAATTGCACAGAATAGGAAATTTGGGCAACAGGTAGCATAGAGATGCCAGATATCAAGTGACAAACTATTCTATTTAAATCCTCTAACAAGGTCACACCTAATAGTGTGTTTGTAACCTTTAAAAATATTGGCTCTTCACTGAGCTCACTTCAAAAGAGTGAAAATTTTGGGTTACCGGTCCCAAGTGGGTTTTCCCTTAATAGGGTTTCCACGTTAAAAATCCATGTGTCAATGTGTTTATGAGTCATTACTTTAGTGTTTTTCATTACACATAACTAATCTAGATTGATCCGTATACACTAAGCAATTTACTGTATTTCGGTAAATGGAAGACTGATAATCGATAAACAGTAAGAATAATGTTTAACAGTGAACTCCAAGCAGTAGTTATTTGTTAATATTATTTGAAGGCATTCATCTTGTAAGACTGAAGATAACTAGAGGCTTAATATTGTGGTACTAACTTTTTGGGTTGATTTATTCAAAATATTTTTGAGGCCACTGATTCACCCCCCCTCTTAGTTATTCTAACAATTGGTATCAGAGCTTGTGTGCTTAGAAATGGAGTTTAACAGCTCAAGAAAAAGATCACAAGATGAAAAAATGAGACGTGTCCAAGTTGAATAAAGACAACTTTCCATCATGGAAAAGAGGAATAAGACTCCACCTATTAGGTATTGGAAATGATGTTGTTCAATACTTAGATACTGAATATGTGTTGCCTAAAGGACGTCACAAACTTGAGAAATTGAGAAAAAAGTATGAGCATAATTGTATGATGATAGAGATTGCTTCCTCACTCTTTGATGCTAATTTTGAAGATGTCAAAACATGCACCTCTACAAAGAAAATGTGGGATAAATTAAATTTGGTAAATGGAGGAGATGCTAATGTACTAAGAGCCAAGGCATAAAGCCTAAGAGAGAGGTTTGATGACCTAAGGATAAAAGAAGGAGAAAATATCACTCAGTATAGATGTAGAATCAAAGTGGTAGTCAATGCTATCTGAGGAGTTGTAGGTGTACTTGAAGAAGAGATAGTGGTAATTAAAATCCTAAGAACCTTACTGCCTGTATATGGTATTAGAGTATCTTCTATACAAGAAATGAGAGCAGTTTCAAACAATAATGTTACTCTAGAGAGTCTGATTGGTAGACTGATTTCATTTTAAATGAATAACTTTGATAATAGTGTCTTACCATCTATAGAGTCTACATTCAAATCTTCTTTGAAAATAAGTAATTCAAGTCATAAACACACTATGAGGAATGATAGTGAAAGTGATAGTGATGAAAAAGGACTTGATGAGATTGAAGAACTAATGGAAAGAATATTTTAGAGAGGCAAAGGTAGATACAAAGGTAAATTACCACTTGTATGTTTTAATTGTAAAGAGGTTGGACACTTTGCTACAAGATGTCCTAACAAAAGAAAAGATAATAGAAGTAATGACAGAACATATGAAAAGAAGTTTGACCGAGGTGATGACAAAGATTACCGAAGAAACTAAAAATTTGACAGAAGAGATACCCGAGACTACAAGGAAAAAGGAAATAAAGCTTGTTACCTGGCTAAGAATAGAGCTGATGATAATGACACCGAATCTGATGAATACATTGAGATGCTATTTGTAGCCATGAAGGATGATTCAGATGAAGAAGAAAGGTATGTAGAGACTGAACTCATATCTAAGGTTAGTAAGAATGATGTTTGGATTATAGATAGTGGTTGCACTCACCACATGACTGGTGATAAAAAAAAATTGAAACTTTTAAATACTATAATGGTGGATTAGTAAGAATGGGTAATGACACACCTTGTCCAATTGAAGGTAAAGGAACCATAATGTTGAATAACCTGATCAAATTTGAAAATGCATACTGGGTAAAAGGAGGTAATTACAATTTGTTGAGTGTTTCACATCTCAATACTACAGGTCACCGAGTAGCATTTGAGAATAAAAAGGCAAAGATCTTCAATGAATTGAGAAGGTTGATCGGAATTGGTGAACAAACAAAAGTTAACCTTTTCTATCTTGATGATATAAACACCACTTGTTTAATGGCTAGAAACGAAGACATATGGTTGTGGCATAAAAGACTATGCCATGTGAATTTTGACAACATGATAAAGATAAGAAATAAAAGGAAAGTAAGAGGCTTACTGAGCATGTCAAAGCCCAAACATATCATGTACAAGAATTGTCAAAAATGTAAAATGAAAAAAGTCTAGTTTCAAGAGTAAAGCCCATACATCTAATGCAATTATAGAATTAGTCCATACTGATTTATGTGGACCCATGAGGACAAATAGTTACTATGGTGATAGGTATTGCATTCTCTTTGCAGATGATTATTATAGAATGATGACAATTATGTTCTTAAAAGATAAATCAGAAGCATTCAAGATGTTTAAATGGTATAAGGCTATGGTAGAAAAACACAGTGGTAAGGAATTGAAATGCTTAAGATCAAATAGAGGAGGGGAATTTATTTCAGATGAATTCACTAACTTCTCTAATGAGCATGGAATTAAAAGACAGGTTTCTGCACCAAGAACACTACAGCAAAATGGGATTGTTGAAAGGAGAAACAAATCAATTGTTGATTCTAGATGAACACTGATGATTGAGAAAATAATCATACAGACATTCTGGAGGGAAGCTGTTAGTACTATTGTCTACACATTGAACAGAGTACAATTGAAGAAAGACACCAAGAAGACACCCTATGAGCTTTGGTATGGTTACACACCCAATTTAAGTTACTTTAGAATCTTTGGTAGTCAATGTTATATTTTGAAAGATGATACAAATGGAAAGCTTGACTCCAAAAGTGAAGAAGGAATCTTTCTAGGTTATGCCACCAAGAGCAAGGCTTATAAATGTCTTAACAAGTCCTCTAACAAGATCATTGAAAGTGAAAATGTCAGAATAGAGGAATATGCAGAGAAAAATGATGAGGAAAGTAGAAAAGAACATAAGAATATAACATGTTTGTTTACACTGAAGAACCTGACACTCTACCTAAGAAACAGTGTATCACTACCGAGAAACAAAACATTGTATCTAAGCATCAGGCTGCGATTACCAAAATCAGGAAAATAATCAAGATGATGTTTCGAGTGATGGAGATCAGAACGAAGGTCAAGATGATGATAAAAATGATGGACAACAAGGTAAACTAATACTTGCCAAGTATGTCAGAAGACATCATCCACATAATTAGATCATAGGAGACAAGAAGGATGGAATGAAAACAAGAAGTAAGTCACGAAACACTAGATGTTTAATTTGTGATTTTGAGCCTAAATATGTTAATAATGCACTTGAAAATGAGGAATGGGTCAGTGCAATGAATGAAGAGATAGAATATATTGGGAAGAAAAAGACATGGACACTAGTACTAAGACATGATGAAAATAATGTCATCGGTACCAAATGGATATTCAGAAACAAGTTGAATGAGAATGGAGAAGTCACAAGAAACAAAGCAAGGTTAGTATGCAAGGGGTATGCATAAGAAGAAGGTATTGATTATGGAGAAACCTTTTCACCTGTTGCTAGACTAGAAGAATTAAGAATTTTTCTTGCTTATGATGCATTCAAAGGATTCAAGGTATACCATATGGATGTCATATCTGCATTCCTAAATGGAATACTAGAAGAAGAGGTATACATTGAACAACTAGAAGGGTTTGTTGATCCAGACAAGAGAAACATGGTATGTAGACTATATAAATCCTTGTATGTATTGAAACAAGCACCTAGAGCCTAGTATGAAATACTTCACTCCTATCTCATAAGCATTGGATTTGTAAGAACAAGCGAAAATAGCAGTTTGTACTTAAAAGAAGATACTGATGATAATATTGTGATTGATAAAATATTTGTTGATGATATCATATTTGGAGGTAATGATATGTTATGTAAATCATTTGCGAATGAAATGAGAAAAGAATTTGAAATGTCTATGTTTGGGGAGATCAAATTCTTTCTTGGTCTATAGATTATTCAACAAGATGCAGACATATATATCACACAATCCAAATACATGAAGGAAGTGCTGAAGATATTCAAGATGGAAGATTCCAAACTAGTTAGAACACCTATGGAAACTGAATCTAAGCTAACAAAGGAAGATAAGAAAAATGAGGTAAATCAAACCTTATGTAGATCAATGAATGGAAAACTAATGTATGTTATTCATACCAGACCAGATATAGCACATACAATTGGAATAGCTGCAAGATTCTCTGCTAATCCTAAAGAATCACATATGACTGTTGTCAAGAGAATTCTAAGATATCTAAAGAACACTGAAGACTATGGGTTATGGTATAAAAAAAGGGTAAATTTGAGCTTCAAGCCTATACATATGTTGATTAGGTTGGAAACCTAGATGACTAAAAGAGCACAACTGGAGGATCATTCTTTATGGGTGACATACTTGTCACATGGATCAGCAAGAAGCAAGCATGCATCTTACAATCTACTATAGAAGAAGAATATGTGGTTGTTGCTGCAAATTGCTCTAATATTGCATAGATCAAACAATTACTAGAAGGTATGAATATGAAGATTCTTGAACCAGTGATTATCTATTGTGATAATTTTTGACGGGTCTTTGTGACTGGGTCTGCCAATAAATGTAAGTTATCACCGGGTACCGGGATACCAGCCAAATTTTCCTGTAAAGGTTGTCTAGGGAAATGAGATTCCCCGGGCCTTCAAGCACGTGAGAGTCAGGTCTCGACATTGCAAGAGCATAGTTGAGAATGTGACTATTTTTTTTGAGGGGAGAGTTGGTTATCTCAGATCATCTTCTCCCGGGACTTAAGTGAGTGGGGTTTCCTGCAAGTATTCATTGACTTGACCAAATAAAATTCAAAAGATACTACAAAGTTAGGAATATTTCATCTACCTATAGTCATGCCAAACATTCAAAATATCAATCAAGCTCTAACATGCTACACTAAATACTAAAGAAATGCAGAACCATCAGTTCATATTCAATCAATAGCAGAGGAAAAGAAGGTCATTAATCTACTTAAAATATCAGAGCAAGGGACATAAAGAACATGCAACATAAAATACCATTAACCTGGAGATCAGAATGCTAACAACATCATTGATATAATCCTTCCTTCTTCATTAACAGGTTTCCAGCAAGCACTGGTGCGTACAACTATGGTGGCTCCAGGGGAGCATTTAACTACTAAAAGCTTCTAAAACTAAGGAGCATTGAGCTCTGAAACTAAGAAATAAGAAAATTGAAAATCTATTAGCTATGGACTGCAAAATCATCAATTTCATCGACACTTGGAATGAGACCAGACTTATTATTTATACACAATTTTTGACCTAAAACTAACCTAAATTATTTTACACTTAACAATATAATACTATTTCCAGTGGCCAGTACTACTAGCACCACACTTCAAAAGACCTCAAGAGGGAAAAGGTCTAACATGTCAAAATAATAAGACAAGAAAAGAGGAGTGGAAGAATCATCCTTGAGAAGAGAACCAGGAGGAGAAAAGAAGAAATTTGATCCCTCGGGGATCGAGGCTACATGCCTCATAAGTGGGAGAGTGGCTCACTGTCTTCGATGTGCCAGGCGTAATGTTGAAGAAAAGCCTTGGGAAGACCATCTGTCAGAACTCTCTTGTCAAGCTGACGTGCCTTGTTGTGGTTACCTGCTTTATGACACCCTTCATTAACTACCTTGAAAGTGACCAATTGGTTTTGGGAGCCAGGACATGGGTCACTTAAAAGAATTCAAAAAATGATATTGGATTTCGGACTCCGGGATCTGGGAGCTCATGCCCCAAAGAATGAATGAATATAAAAAAAATTACATCTCCTGACGATCATCTGTGGAGCCCAGAGGATTTTATTTCCCCTAGTATCATTGAAGGTCTGTAGGAGCCAGATGATTCCATCTTTTTCTATGTCCTTAAGGCCAGCCCGGTGGTATTTGGCCACCACCACTTGCTCGCCCAAATCTGGAACATTTTCCTTGAACTCCACAACTAACTTGGTCGCATCATGAATTTAAAGCATCATGCAAGTGAGCTTTGCCATTTTTTCTCTATCCATTCCCTCTGGGGATCCATATTGAGACTCCATTAGCTCCTCAAACTTTCCCAAGACATATTCCTCCAGAGTGCATGTTTCAGTGCTGAAGGGATCAGCTCTGGAGACCTTCGAGACCAATGACTTGTACAAATTGAAAGAATATTGAACTTCCTGGACTTTGTCATGCATATTCCCTACCAGTTACATGATTATCCCCAATGTGAGGTCAAGTCTAGAGTGTTGGGTCTGAACAAAGTCAAAAGACTCCTCTCCTAAAATTTTGGCTTCAAAAACAATTTCTACTCCGATGCCGATGAGCTCTTCCATCTCGGCCTTCCATGCTTCATAGTTTTCAATGTCCCCCTCCTAGATGGAGATAGTAGTTTTGGCCTGATGTAGAATATTATTGGCCGCATACAAGTCTGGGAGCATGGATATTAAGAAACATTGGACGTTTCCCACTTGTTTCGTAACCCACTCATCAACTGCCTAGGATTTTCTTTTCATCGCCCTCAACGAATCTATGTCACTCTGAGGGAGTGGTGCGTTGGATGTGGAGGCACCTAGGGGAATGGTAGTAAGAGGTTGTGCAAGCTTTGTCAGCAATCCCATGAGATTTGCATTGTTTTCTTTTTCCGCCCTGAATTTTTGGGCCTCCTTTTCATAGAAAGCCTCCACTGCCTTGGCTGCTTCTTTTAATAGGTCTACTTCACCTTGTTTCCCTCTCTTCCCCAGTGATATCTCAGTGATAGAGTACTCATCAGCCTTAGTCGTTGCCTCATCTACATCTGAGGAAGGTGTCACAATTACTGCGACTGTATCTCGGCCCGACCCAGTCTGAAGAGTATGGACTCTCTAGGCTTTCTTAGTCTTGGGAGGGGTCTGCATTTGCACCATCATCTTTGCCAAGGAGAGATGAGCCTTAGGCATTTCTCGGGCCTTCCTCTTGTGAGACTCCACCAACCATTGTGGTGGTAGGAGTGGCTTTGCATCTAGAATTTGTTCCTGTGATTTCTCCCCGGGATCTTTTTGTGCCCCTTTGACAGTCTGAGTAGTTTCTGACTCCTTCCTTATATCTTTGGGTTCACTGGCAATACTTACCCCAGTGGTACTTGTATCTTTTTCCCTGATGTCTATATTCTTGATGATGTTAGGATCATCATTTGCTTCCCTAGGGTTCCTCTCCTCATCTTGTTGTTGCTCCTCATTAGCCTCTATTGCCAGGATGCTCTCTTTAACTGGTGTATTCTCTGGAGGTGGGGGAGGCATCAGGCTGAGATTCATCATTTGGGCTATTGTAATTACCTCCCCAAATGTTACTTTTGGAGGTGGCATTTAGAGCACGATAGTTGGGGTCACGGTTGCTCCCGTGGGTCTAGTTTCCCCAACCGATGATGTTTGCTCATCCTATGTTTGCCTTCCCTCCTCAGTCCCTGTAACCTATTTCTCTAGGACTTTGGAGATATCCACCTATTCCTGTCCATTTTCTTCTTCTGCCTGGGCTTCCACTCTTGTGCAGGCTCTGACTCCGGGAGTTCGTTTGGTGTGGCAATTTCTTCTACTACCTATATGATATCCTCCTGCAAGTTCCCAAATTTATCAGTTCCAAATAAATAATCAAATTCATCACGGGGAGAGGAGTTCTCTGAGATATCCTCAGGTTCTTTGTCTAGCTCTGGAGAGTCGGAAGAAAGGATTTGTACTTCATGGATGCTTGGCATTGCAAGTTTTGGCTCTGCCCTTGGTTGAGAGTTAGTCTTCTTTTACTTTCTCTTAGTTATCAAAGGGGGCTCTACATCCATTATAGCTGCATGTTCCTCTTCTGCTCTGGTCCTTGTCACTCAAACCATCAATGCTACCAATGAAGGGGAGGGGGGAGGATGAACTGGCCCAGTCATGAGTATCCGCGTGGCCAACCGCGTGATTAACTTATCTTTCATCTACTGGGAAACTGCCAGCGTTTGTTGCATTTGCTCTTTTATGGGGGTCATAGACAGGGTTTGCAATGGGGTCCCCATTATTATTTTTCCTTTATCCCCCCTCTATGAGGAGGTTTCAGCCCCAGAAGTCAAGCCTCGCACTGTCGGGCAAAATTTGCATGTACTCCTTGGGCATGCCTTCTTGAAATATGCGTGGCTATGCTCGACCATATTGTGAGTGATATCTTCAATAGTTGGCCTCTCCCAAACAATCCAATCTACTAGAGGGAGAACCATCTTGTCTACTCCCTTTTCTTTGTACTGCGGGTCTATTGTGGAACCGGTGTCTGAGAAGTCGTCCAAGAATTTTTGAAGCTTTAACCTTTCCATCATCCCCATTCTCATCCAGATGAAGTGCCGGCTCTAGACTTCAAAATCATCCTGGCAATCTTCTCAAAATTCCTCCATGTAGAATATATGGGTCTCTGATGCCCGGGGAAGTGTCATTGCTATTTTTGCTAGCGGATCAAAGTTCTTCCACGCCAGATAGAATTCTATTAAGCCCAAGCTTTTAAGATCATTGTCTGCCTCCTTGGCTACTGTTAGGAATAAGGTGTCTCAACCTTGGATAATTCCTATTCTTATTATTTGTTTTGTAAAATGTATTTCTTGCAAATAATGTTGATGTGTCGGCATCTTGAATTGTGTGTAAGGAGATCATGGCTAAAACGGTTATGATGAATTCCTATGACACGTAAGAGCTATGTTAGGAAGATTCAATGATAGGTGAAGACATGTGGCAACTGATAAATGTGAGTACTATATTTTCTCAGAGAATGGTAAAAACCCTAATACGGTTATCGTTAGGAGTAGCCCTAAAAAGTGAAGTGCACGATATAAGCATTTTTAGGGTTGCGAAGATGAGCGATGCAAGTGTATTGTTGGAACGGTTTATACTGCCGTGATTTGTCTTCAAGGGTTTTGAAATCTTCTGAAAGAACTTGCATTGCAAGTGTATTGTAACTGTAATAGTTTTTGATCAATACATTGTGCAGGTTT
>MU225826.1:3904722-3927604 GCA_018584345.1 Thuja plicata | reverse complement strand
TTGAATTGTGTGTAAGGAGATCATGGCTAAAACGGTTATGACGAATTCCTATGACACGTAAGAGCTATGTTAGGAAGATTCAATGATAGGTGAAGACATGTGGCAACTGATAAATGTGAGTACTGTATTTTCTCGGAGAATGGTAAAAACCCTAATACGATTATCGTTAGGAGTAGCCCTAAAAAGTGAAGCGCACGATATAAGCATTTTTAGGGTTGCAAAGATGAGCAATGCGAGTGTATTGTTGGAACGGTTTATGCTGCCGTGATTTGTCTTCAAGGGTTTTTAAATCTTCTGAAAGAACTTGCATTGCAAGTGTATTGTAACTGTAATAGTTTTTGATCAATACATTGTGTAGGTTTTGGAGTGCTGGGGTTTTTTACCGAAAGGTTTTCCCCAGGGTATATCATTGTGTCATTCTCTGTTTTCTGTATGCATGGTATGTGGTTGCAATATCTTTGTTAAAGTAGTTAACTAATCTGTAATTGTAAGGATTTAAAAGAATTTGCACAATACTTTCCTATAGAGATTAGCGTAGGAAGCTGTTTTCGCACCTGAGTTTCCTTACAGCTACGACCAGACTACAAGAATAGTTCCCATAGATGATTGGGAATGGAACATTCATCACCTTCTTCATTGTGAAGAGGGCATGCAGCTCCAGGATCTACTGACAATATTCCAAAAGAATTATTTTGTTCCCACAATGCTTGGGCAACAAATAGGGTTTCCCAGAAAATCCGGTTACCCGAATATAGGTATGCTACAGGAACTGGATATAATAGTGGCCATAAATTTTGACCAAATCCATTTTCTCCTTAGAGAGGTGATACCTGACATCCCAGGTAGGTGTGAGAATATTGTAGTAAATGAAGGCATCATTCACTCGGTAGAAGATGAGGAAACTAGCCTCCCATTGGATTTGCAAGAAATAATCCCAGGGAGCCTTTTGGTCCGGGCCAACCCCAAGTATAGCTGACGTGAGTAGCCCATTTGTGATGGGGCATTGTTATGCTAGGGCCTAAAGGACATAGGATGTCATATAGAATTTAGAGGTCTGGGCCATGTGAAGGAACTGGGAGTCCACATTGTTGAAATGATGGTGACCTAATCAAAATACTGTTCGCCGGAGGAGATGCCCAACAGGAAGTAATACATCCATCCTGAGAATTCCTGGGCATGGGGTTGCCCAAAGATCTTGCATAATTCTATGATCCCCATCTGTATGCTTTCCTTAAATTTTGATCGGAGGATTTCCAGTTTCATTCTTCTAGAATCCTTCTTTGGTGTCTTCAGCCATTTGTTGTTCAAATACTGTTGGGCCATGAGCTCCAGCTGCTGAAATTGTCCCAATGCCTCAGATCGGGTGATGACAGCTATTTCATCAAATTAAGAGATACCCAAACTTGCCCAAAAATTTGTGGCATCAAGGGAAACCTTGGCCTGGGATATCTGGTCGGGACTGGGGCGGCGAGCATGATGACCCAGATGGAGGAGTTGCAGTGTGCCGTGAGGGTGAGAATAAGTTCTGAGGCTTGCACGGAGCATGGGAAGAAAGTGGCTTTTAGAATCCTAGAATCTCCAACATTTATGGCCAACTGGTCCCCGGCCCTTCATTGGATGAACATCATTTTGACCAGGGCCTACATTTCTGCCCACATTCCGATGCTGGTGTCAGTAATCAACTGAACCTTGGATTCAAACTTTGACCTTGTAATAGTGTTTTCCTTCAAATATTTCATGGTGAGGGGAAGCTTTTCCAGGGCCCTCTCATTCTTAGACCTGACGGCTACCCTGGTGGCTGCCATGGTGGGGAGCTCTAGACTCCCGGGTGGAGAGGATGCAGATGCCTCTGACATAGTGAAAGTGTGATGTAGGCTACCTGCAAAGAAATATGACCGTCAAAATTCATACAAGATAAGCACTACTCTAGAATCTGGAGGTCTTACCACCACATCACATATTTCACCTAAAAATTTAGTTCACGTCAAAATCTAGAAAAGACATGGATAGAGTGTAGACTTAGGAATTTAGCCATCATCCAAGCCTGGGGATTTCAGCATGTTTGATGGAAGTAAGATATAAGCTGATCAAGGACGTAGGGCCCAGAGTCCAGAAAACTAACCATTGGGTGACATGACTGAAAGATGAGTTATCAGGCTTACGTGGGCATCACATGGCCATGCAATAAATAGGAGTTATGGTGATGACAATGCCAACTTTCTGAACATGTGCGAGACGGGAGCCACTTGGAAGAACTTAAATACGCGCATGGGAAATAAATTCACCATAAAGATTGATTTGATGACAGAGAGAGAAACCATGATGGTTGAAACCAGCCAAGGGCCAAGTCCCAACTAGGTGGTATTCCGCCATGCGAGTGAGCTCACAAATTAGGGAAACACAGACAAATGCACGATGAGCTCGACACAAAATTGGAAGGATATACACTAAATATACAGTAGAGCTAAGGTATATATATTATTTATAGGCATTTACATAGTATACAGACAACCAATGCCATGTGGAACACATAGAAACTACCTATGCTACAACTACATAGAGGGCAGACAACCCTCTGTCAGTGCCAACCCACCAATGGGAGGTGATGGAAGACCAGTGCCACAAGACGTGGCAAAACACAACAGACCAAAACCAGACAAAGAAAACAAAAAGAAAAATGAGAACAAAACAAAAGCACAAAACCAAAAAACCCAAAGATGACAAGACTAAGGTCGAGAGCCTACCTGAAACACAGACAAAACAGAGAAGGTGGGCATGGGAAGCACCTTGCAATGAGCTAACCCCAAGGATCACTGTGAACAATCACCCCAAAACCATTGGTAATCAACCACTAAACATGGGAGCAAAAGCAGTTTAAAATTGTCTTAATTCACCTTGATTTGCTCGGAATGCACAAGTGTTTTAATCACGGTGATGGTGAAAGTGACAGATAACTTCCATTTATACTTAGGGTAAGATGGGTTGCGTTCTTTTTTGTGGAGTCCAAAATAGGAATACCTCTGAATTTTGGGCCCAGGGATTCTAGGCAGCCATACCTCCTTGCAAAAGGAGACATCGTGGAAAAGAATCCTAGAGTCCAGAATCTGGCTCTAGAGAGAATAAACTCTAGGACCAGGTCCCAGAGGCACGAAAGAAAAAAATTAAAAAGAAAACAAACCTCACAGGAGGGAAAGCCTAGAGAAGGAAACAAAGAAAACAAAGAAAACAAGGAAAGAGCCAAAGCGAAAAGAGGGGACCCAACATTTTCCACACAAAATGTAGGGACGGGTATGCAGGGCATAAAAAATGGCAACTATCTAGGACAATTTCCTCAGTGCATTCAAGAACTGTGGAATCTCTGGTTAGCAAAACTGGAATCAATCATTACTTGGAGCATCCTGCTTGCAAGGTGCGAAGTGTTTGAGAAAATCTGGCCCATACATGATTCAATCCTTGGTCTTTCATCAGTTTTGAAGTGTGTGCTTTGAAAGAAAATCAATTTGATGACCTCTGGGAGAAGTAGATAAGAGGCACTGAATATATCAAACCAAAGTCATCAAATCTACTTGTTTCCCCCAGATACTGGAGTTTCTCTGCTCTCTAGTTCTTTCCTTTTCATTTTATTCTTTTCTGGATGGGAAGGCGGTACTCCTTTCTCCATTAAGCTTAAGCTTAGCTAATTTTAATGATGGTACTTCTTTCACCCTTCCATCCACTCCAATTTTATAAATAGTGAAAAAAATGCCAGACCCGGGAAGAATTTAAATGCTTCTCAGACTTGGGCCAACAAACTAGTGCGACCGATCTACCCCCGGTGTGTCTGATTACTTGTTCTTTTTTATTTTGAATTAACTAATTTCCAGACTTCCAGGGATGAATCTGATGAAGATTAATCATAGCTTGTTACCCAACTTTCAAAATAACTCCAGAGTGCAGACCAATTCCACCATGCTAACAACAGATTCTGAGTTCACTAAAAATGTGAAAGGTACAACCCCGGAGACTAGATGTTATGCGAAGCATACCAGCCTACAAAAGGGGGAGAAAAACACTGGGGACTCAAAAAGAAAGAGTGAAGCCAAAAACATAACAAAAAAGAAAGGGGGCAGTCCTAGAGGACAGCCAACAAAACTATTTACAAGATAAGGCACCCCAAGCAGAGCACCAGGAAGGAATATTTACAAGCGAGAAGATTTACATATAGTACAATTCTAGACAAACTTACCTCATTCAAAATAATGCTTGAGAAACTGTCCATTGACGGGCAATGAAATGGCTTCTCTGATCATGGTACTGAGGTGATAAGTATTTCTCCTACAGATCTCTGAGATCAAATATGGTCTGAGCCAGAGCTGTTGGAATTTTGTGTGCTTTCCTTTCTTTTCCCAGGTCTAATCCCATAAGATGACCAAGTCTGAAATCTAAAAGGCTTTATACTGGGCTCTTCGGTCAAACCACCATTTCAATACTGCTTGGTGACGTGCAAAATATTCAAGGGCTGTGTCTCTTTGTTCTTCCATTCATACCAGATTTAGGAGTCAAACCCCCATGATGTTGTCCCGGTCACTGAATTCCTGCATGAACTGTAAAAATAGGATATGTAGGTTAATGGGGAATATTGGGTTCTGGCCGTAGACCAGATGGAATGGGGATGTTCCCAGGGCTTCCTTAATTTGAATATGATTCACCTAGAGGGTGAATCTCATCTTTTGGTGCCAGTCCTAGGGATTTTGTTCTAATAGATGTTTGATCACTTCAAGCAAATTTTTGTTGGTCGACTCAGCAACACCGTTAGCCTAGGGGTAATAGTTGCTAGAAAAATTTAGAGTGATCTTCCTATCATTGGTCCATTCAAGTAATTGGGCTGAAGAAAATGCCAAACCATTGTCACATACTATAGTAAAGGGCATTCTGAATCTTTTGACGATGTTTTCTTCTAGGAATTTTATGAGTACATCTGCCTTGTTGTTTTTACAAGGTATTGCTTCAGTCTCTTGGGTGCAGTAGTCGGTAGCAGTGAGAATGTATTGGTGGTTGGTGGACAAGTTGGGGTCGATTTCCCTGATAAAGTCAAAAGCCCTTTGGGTGAAAGGTCTAGCTTCAAAGACTAGCTACAAAGGCATAGTCGGGTTCCGCTCACTATGCACCACGGTCTAGCAAGTATGGCATTTCATGACGTGAGTGTAGACATCCTTAAAGATATAGGGAAAATAATATCCAGCCCAAAGAATCTGATGGGCTGTGGCGTCAGCTGAGCCATGCCTGGTTCCAAACTGCCCATGAAATTCTTTGATTATCTTTGCAGCTTGAACCCTATCAATGCACCAGAGGTACACTCCCTGATAGTTCCTGCAAAAAAGTGTGACATTTTTTATCATGAAGTGTGCACTTTTCAACCATAGGGTGTGATGTTTGTTTGAGGGAAATCCCTCTGGGCATCTTTTATTCAACAACAAGTACACCAGGTTTGTGTACCATGGATCCTGAGTGATGGAGTCTATTGTATATGTCTGAAATTCAATGTGGGGAGTCTCTTCTGCCATCTCTCTACATAGTCCTTGACCTCAGACTATCTTCATGGGTTGCATTTCTAAATCATAGTCTTGGCGGATGGCCATCCATTTCCCCCATCATTCACCCAACTCACTCTGCATCAACAGAGATTTTACTACTTGGTCCAGGATGATGGCATGCACTTTGCTCCGGAGGATATAATGTCACAACTTCTTTATGGTGTGAATGAGAACAAAGGCCTATTTTTCCAAGGGTGAATACTAGACTTTGGCATTATTAAAGGGGGAGCTCATGAAAGCTATTGGTCTTTTTTACTCTTTGACCTTCTGGGTTAAAACTACCGCGGCAGGATGCAGTGAAGCAAAGGAATAAATGTAAAAGGGGAGGGAATAGTCCAGACTAGCCAGGACTGGTGCCTCCATAATTGGCTATTTGATCTGGGAGAAAACCCGCTTTGCTTCAAGGCTTCACTCAATTTTAGTATCTTTCTTCATCATTTCATTGAGTGGTTTCACGATCTCGGCGAATCTAGTGATGAATTGCTGGACAAAATTGATCTTCCCAATGAAAGATCTCATTTCCTTCTTGCTTTCGGGCATTTGTAGATTTAGCAGCACTTCAACTCTCTCAGGGTCAATGGATATACCCTTCTCAAAGACAATATGCCCAAGAAAATTCCCTTCAGTGACCCCGAATATTCATTTCTTAGGGTTAAGGGATATTCCATACTGGTGACATCTCTCACAAATCTGGGTGAGGTGGGTGGAATAGTCACGCCTGTCCCAAGAAAAGATAGTCAAATCATCCATGTAGATGATTATACACTGGTTCACAAGGCCTTCGAATGCAATGTCCATAGCCTTTTGAAATGTTTCCCCTACGTTAATCAGGCCAAAGGGCATTCTCCTGTAGGCAAACATTCCCCACTTGGTGGTAAACATTGTTTTGTCTCTATCCTCATATTTAACCATGACTTGGTTATACCCAGAGTACCCATCCAAGAAGGACATCATTTGTGACCCATTCACGATTTGCAATACCTCATCCAATGAGGGGAGAGGATGATTATCTTTCTTGGAGGCCTTGTTCAAATTTCAGAAATCCACGCAAAGGCAGATCTTGCCACTTTTCTTCCTCATAGGGATGAGGTTGGCAAACCACGTAGTGTACAAGATTGGAAAGGTTATCTGGCTAACAGTAGTTTTTGGACCTCCTAATAAATTAGAGGCTCAATCAGTGGGTTGACTGATCGTTGCTTTTGCTGGAAAGGCTTAGCATCAGGTTTGAGTGGGATAGTATGAATCATAATGGATGTAGCGTAGGTTTTCAAGTCCTCATACCCCCACACGATTACATCTATGTATTCTCAGAGAACTACGAGAATCTTCTCCTTTTCCTCAGGGGAGAAGGAGGTGCCAATGTGTATCATTTTCTCTTCATCGGGCTAGCCGATGTTCATTTTCTCATATTTTCCTCCCTCAAAGGAGGCTGATATCTTTTCCAGGCCTTGAGGGTCTGAGTCGAAGATCCATTCAAGTGAGACCATCCCCTTAGGGATGGGTTTGGTTGGTAGGTCTGTGATCCTATCATCTTCATCACCCTGTCCAGTATCATCGTGATCTCTCTCCTCCACTATCTAGCCTTCGAAAACACCAACATTGGCTATAAAGGCTAGGATATGTTGATCATCCTCAAAGACCTAAAAATGGGTGACATTGTCTGGAATGGACAGGTTGGGGATCATCTCAATAGAGAATCTCCAGAGTCGCGAGCCAGCCATTGGCTTGAGCGTGCTGGCAGAAACAACAATGACATCTGGGACATAATTCTATCTATGGGGAATAAGATCGATGCCGAAGGCATCAAAATATTCAATAAGGTTCCATGCCTAGTTGCGGTATGCAGCCAACATTTTATCGTGACAGGTTTATTGAATCTAGACTTTTTTAACAATCAACTCTGAATCGCCTATGGCCCAGAGGCGAGTGATTCCTTTCCTTAGTGCAAATAGGAGTCTGAGGACCAAAGCCTCATACTCCATGATGTTATTCATGTAGTTGAACTATAGCCTATAGGACATGAGGAAGGATTTGCCCCGCAGGTTGATTAATTCCACTTTGGCCCCACAGCCTTGTTTGGATCAGGACATGTCAAACTTAAGGGTCCACAAGTCATCATTTTTTGTCTGGGGATGGGAAGACGAAGTGGTCTTTGGATTATTTTGGGATGGTTGGGAGGAGTTTCCTTTGGCACTGATGGTACATGGGTGGGGTTTGTCTCCAAAAGGATTTCTGGTTGGGATCCCTAGATAAGTGGCATCAAAAAGGCGTTGCCAGTAGAAGTACTGGGTCCCAGGGAATCAGCTGCATGTTTTTTTTAGAGGGCATTGATGTACCAGGTAGCAGTAGTAAGGCAAGGTTCACACTCTAGCTCTGAATGTTTTTGGTAATGCACCTGGCACCAGGTGCCAGACAAGAGTGTGGCAGGGGTCGCTGTGGTACCCTGAGAGTTAATCTCAACCCTCAATTTTTCCTCTAGGTCCCCGGTTCTCTGCGAAACTATGGGGTCCTCCCCGAGGGTGAAATCAAATGTTAAGATCTCAAGGGGTTGGTACACCCCAGGGGAAGTCTCAGAGAAGAGGACTTCATTTACCCTCCTGACTTCGGCAAGGGCTTGTTTCATCTGGGGCTCACTCTAAACCCAGATCTGGTTAGATTATCCTTCCCAGGGGAGCCACAAGTGGGAAAAGTTGGTCAAAAAATATCCGTTCAAGGACTTGGACCAATTGTGACTTAGTAACATCCCATAAGTCTTCGGGATGTCCACCACTTGGATGTCGATTGTGCTGGCTATTCTGGGGTCCTGGATGAGTTGAATCTAGATGTTCTTCAGTTCACCCACCATTTTTATAGTATTTTTATCTAGCTAGATTACTACACCATTAGATGGGGTAGGTTAGAATCTAAGCTTCTGGCATATGGATAAAGGAATGATGTTTCCTGAAGCCCTAAAATCTACCAGGAAATTATGTATATTCTTTCCTTGTATGTTCAAGCCTAGTAGGAAGGGAGGATCCTCAGTATTTCCCCAGAAGACAGTTGCATTGGTGTCCTTAAAAGAAATAGTCTTGGGTGGGTGACTGACGGCTTCCAGGTTTCCCAAGAGTTTCAAAAGAGACTTCTTCTGCTTGGGAAAATTCAGCAAAACCTCCATCAAGGTCATGGAAGTGGTCATTTATTCTAACACCTTCATAATGTCAAATATTCCTCCTGGGAATTGGTGGCTCCCCTCGGCCGGTTCCTTAGCTTGGTTAGAGACACAGCCTTTTGGAGGGACAAACTGATCGATCATGTTGTCCCAGGGAGGAGTGTCCTTGGGAGGTGTGGGTGTGTAAACTGGTCCTTTACCAACATGAATCTGAGTGTTGTAGGGAGTCCGTGGGTTGGTGAAGGCATTGGCCTAAAAGGCCAAAATAGATTCATCAAAGAACCCTTGTAGTTTGAGTCCCTCTTCATCTTATTTGCCTATTCCAAAGAAGACGATCTCACAGGTGAAAGTACCATGAGTGGGCTCTTGTATAGGAGGCTCTCGGGGAGTAGGATCAGAAGTTTGTTGTTTGTCTAGCTGGGAAATCATGATGGCTTTCTCTAGCGTGGCACAATTCACCTCATTGTGGGAGCCTGTTTCATGCAATCTACACTAGTTGGTCATGGGGTGGAAGTCTGTGATAGGCGTGAAATAGGAAGGTCCAACACCACCTTGATTGGTGTTTTGGTTCAGAGGTGGACCTCCGATATTAGTGTTGTTGTTCCATTGTTGTTGGTTGGGCCGAGGCCCGCTGTTGAAATTTCTCCCTCCAACATTGTTGTTCCGTTGGCCAGAGAAAATATTCCCTCTCTGGGAATTGGTGTTGTGGGGTGCAAAGGAACCCACCTTCAGCTGACCCATGTCCACAGTCAGCGTAGACAACATTCACTGGAGGGACTCAACCTCAGCGGTCAACATGGTATTCATGTCACAGTGTGACGGCTGTTGTTATTGATTTCCCGGGAAGGTGGTAGCATTTGTTGGAGTTGAGGGTGGCAATCCTCCAGTCGCGTATGACTAAAAGAAAGGCACTTTGGGCGGTTGTGTTTATGGTTGTTGTATTGGCTGCAGTTGGTTCCAGGGAAAGGCTTCCAGACCCGACATTGTCTGAACCTATGATGGGTACACGTACCGAACCTATTGGTCTATCGACGGTGGTGGGGGATTCATGGCCATCCCAGGGGAACCCATTGCTTGATTGGGGTTATATCCTCCAGCATAAGAAGTTCCATCGGGTATCATGTTAAATGGCATGCTCTACCCAATCCCACCTAGGGATTTGTTAAGACCGCGAGATAACTCTAAGGCCAAGTTGTAAACTTTTGCCAAAGTATCCTGGTCACCCAGGGTGGTAGTTCTCCAGAGGAGAGTGGCAACAAAAGGGTCTATCATGTTGAGGTAGGTATAGATAGTTACATCCGTGGATGGGATGAAGGGACCCATGCACCGCTTCAAGGCACATTGGAACCGGTAGTTGAATGCTGCAAGGGGCTCATTCAGTTCCTTCCTAATAGAGATGAACTGGTTATGGGATCATGCTGGGTCCACATGTATGCAAAAGGAAGCCAAGAAGGTGTCCTCCATGTCCTGCCAACTGTCAATGGAGTTGGAAGGAAGGTTAAGGTACTAGTTCAGCTCATTCTATCCCAAGGACAGAGGGAACATCTAGGTCACAACATCCTGATGTTGGATCCTGTGTTGATTCATGGCATCTTTGTATGCTTATAGATGCTCTTTTGTGGTTTGCGAGCCTAAGTTCTCATATTAGGGACAAATATTTTTTGGGTGCAAAGGCAAATCATTTGCTGCACCCAGAAAAGTTCCCATCGGGGACCCAATTTTTCCAAAATACATAGCCATCAGGTGTGTTAGGTTTTGACTAGGTTGAGTGTTAATTCCTGGGGTCATTTGGGGGACTTGGGTATTCTGGGATGTGCTATATCCCCAGAAAATGGTGGCTGACTTGGCTTTTGGGGTTAGTTTCTTTCAAGCAAGGGACTTGAGCTTGACAAACCTTTTGAGATTAGGAGTTGATCTAAGGACTCTTTCAAATCTGGCTTGTGAAAATAATCCAATCCCACTAAAGGCTTGACTCCTAAAACTATGGCTTGGGAAATCCTCAGGTGGTGTGAAATCTAAATCCTTAGAAGGGGACAAGCTCATGCCCTCCTTCTAGTGCTAGTTTCTATTGATGGGTCTTTGTGATCGGGTCCGCCAACAGATGTAAGTTGTCACCGGGTATCAAGGTACCGACCAAATTCACCTGTAAAGGTTGTCTAGGGAAATGAGATTCCCTGGGCCTTCAAGCATGTGAGAGTCAGGTCTCGACAGTATGGGAGCTTAGTTGGGAATGTGATTGTTTTGTTCGGGGGGATAGCTGGTTATCTTAGCTCATCTTCTCCAGGGATTTAGGTGAGTGGGGTTTCCTGCAAGCATTCATTGACTTTACCAAATAAACTTCAAAAGATACTGCAGAGTTAGGAATATTTCATCTACCTATAGTCATGCCAAACATTCAAAACATCAACCAAGCTCTAACATGCTACACTAAATACTGAAGAAATATAGAACCATCAGTTCATATTCAATCAATAGAAGAGGAAAAGAAGGTTGTTAATCTACTTAAAATATCAGAGAAAGGGACATAAAGAACATGCAACATAAAATACCATTAACCCGGAGATTAGAAAGCTAACAGCATCATTGATAGAATCCTTCCTTCTTTATTAACAGGTTTCCAGCAAGCACTGGTGCGTACAACAATGGTGGCTCCAAGGGAGAATTTAACTACTGAAAGCTTCTAAAACTAAGGAGCATTGAGCTCTGAAACTAAGAACTGAGAAAATTGAAAAGCTATTAGCTATGGACTGAAAAATCATCAATTTCGCCGACCCTTGGAATGAGGCCAGACTTATTATTTATACACAATTTTTGACCTAAAACTAACTGACCTTATTTTACACTTAACAATATAATACTATTTCTGGTGTCTAGTACTACCTACGCCATGCTTCAAAAGAGCTCAAGACAGAAAAGGTCTGACATGTCAGAAGAATAAGACAAGAAAAGAGGAGTGGAAGAATTAGCCTCGAGAAGAGAGCCAGGAGGAGAAAAGAATAAATCTGATCCCCCGGGGATTGAGGCTACATGCCTCATAAATGGGAGAGTGGCTCACTGTCTTCGATGTGCCAGGTGTAACGTTGAAGCGGTTCCTTGGGAAGACAATCTGTCAGAACTCTCTTGTCGAGCCAACATGCCTTGTTGCAGTTACCTACTTTTTGACACCCTTCATTAACTGCCTTGAAAGTGACTGGTAGGTTTTGGGAGCCGGGACATGAGTCACTTTAAAGAATTCAAAAAATGATATTGGATCTGGGACTCTAGGATCCATGAGCTCATGCCCCAAAGAATGAATGAATACAAAAAAATCACATCTCTTGATGATCATCTCCAGAGCTCGGAGGATTTTAATGCTCCCAGTATCATTTAAGGTCTGTAGGAGCTGGACGATTCCATCTTCGTCTATGTCCTTAAGGTCGACTCGACGGTATTTGGCCACCTCCACTTGCTTGCCCAAATCGGGAACATTTGCCTTGAACTCCATGGCCATCTTGGTCACGTCATGACTTTGAAGCATCATGCGAGTGAGCTTTGCCATTTTTACTCCATCCATTCCCTCCGAGGATCCATACCGAGACTCCATTAGCTCGTCAAACTTTCCCAAGACATATTCCTCTGGAGTGCATGTTTCAGTGCTAAAGGGATCAGCTCCGGAGACCTTCAAGATGAATGACTTGTACAAATTAAAATAATATTGAACTTCTAGGACTTTGTCGTGCATAGTCCCTACTAGTTACTTGATTATCCCCAATGTGAGGTCAAGTCTGGAGTGCTAGGTCTGGACAAAGTCAAAAGACTCCTCTCCTAAAATTCTAGCTTCGGAGACAATTTCTTCTCCAATGCTGATGAGCTATTCCATCTTGGCCTTCCATGCTTCATAGTTTTCAATGTCCCACTCCTAGATGGAGATATTAGTTTCGACCCAATGTAGAATATTACTGGCCACATATAAGTCTGGGAGCATGGATATTAACAAATGTCAGACATTTCCCACCTGTTCCGTAACCCACTCATCAAGTGCCTGGGCTTTTCTTTTCATCGCCCTTAGTGAATCTATGTCTCTTTGAGGGAGAGGTGCATTGGATGCGGTGGCACCCAGGGGAATGACAGTAAGAGGCTATGTGAGCTCCATCAGCAATCCCATGATATTTTCATTCTTTTCTTTTTATGCCCTAAATTTTTGAGCCTCCTTTTCATAGCGAGCCTCCACCGCCTTGCCCACTTCTTTTAACAGGTCTAGTTTGCCTTGTTTCCCTCTCTTTCCTAGTGATATCTCAGTGATAGACTACTCATCGGCCTTAGCTGTTTCCTTGTCTACATTTGGGGAAGGTGTCTCAATTACCGTGACTGTATCTCTGCCTAGCCCAGTCCCAAGATTAGTGAAAATACTTCTTAGTGTGCCTAAATTGGTAGGGACATTGAATTCCTTGGGAAATGGCCAAAACATTGTAATTAGATATTTGTATATAGTGAGTACATTTCTCACCATGTTTCTTCCCATCTTGGATTTTCCATGTAAATTTTGTGTTCATGTATGTGTGGTATCATTGCTTTATTTTCTATTAATGGTTAGCTGGATTAAGAAATAATCATTGAGATTTATGACATAATTGTTAAGTTTTTAATTATGCTAATTCACCCCCCTCCCATCACTTAGTAGTGTTCAATAATTGGTATCAAAGCTAGGTTCCTCTACAGAAGCTTAACTGCTTGAGACAGATCCAAAATAGCTAGTGAACAAAGCACCAAAGTACATAAGTTTGACAGAACAAACTATATCTTTGCTCATAGAATGAAATCTCATTTGGACTCTATGTTATATGTTGTTCTTGATGCTATCATAAAACACCATGTTCCTCCAAAATTAGGTACTCTTACTACTCAAGAAGAAATCAAAGCATATGCGAGAAATACCAAAGCAATAATTGCAATCATCAATAGTTTGGGTGATTCAGAATTGATAAAATTCATGGGTTGCAAATCTAAATTCTATATTTGTGAGAAGCTTTCTAGTATTTATAAAGGAGACAAAAAGATCAAGAAAATTAAGCTACAAAATCTGAAGCACAAGTTTGAAAATTTGATGTCAAAATATGAGAACATAGAAGGTTATCTACATCATGTAAATAAAGTTTTTGGCTCCATCAGAGGATTTATTGTAATCCTTAAAGAGAATGAGTTAGTACTAAAAGTGATGAGGTAAAAGAGGGCAATGACTAAGACCTTCACAACCTTACTAATCGCTATACAACAAAGTCAGGATATGGAAAAGTATACTTTGGAGGAGCTACATGACCCAGTAAAAATATTTGGACTATTAAAAATTAAGGAGAAATAGAATGAGAAGAAAGATACTGCTTTCAAAGCTACTCAAAATACTGAAGATTTAGAAGATAAAGATAAAGAATCACAAAAATCTGAAGAACACCTTCTAGGTCTATACAGAGAGATTATTCAGAGGAATAGATCATTGGAGACAAGGATAAAGGTGTTCAAACAAGAAGAAGATTGGCTAGAATAGGTGAGTAATTAAATTGTTCTTTTCTTCCCGAAATAGATACATGAAATTATGCAAAAGCTACCAAAGATTAATGTTGGATAAAAGCTATAAAAGAAGAGTTGGATCAAATACAAAAAAAATCAAACATGGGAATGGGTACCCATACTGGTGTACAAATATATAACTGGAACAAAATGGGTACTTTAGGATGAATGAGGATGGATACATTACCAAAAATAAATAAATATTGGTATGTAAAGGCTATACTCAATTTGAAGGAATGGGTTTTGAAGAAATTTTTGCTTGTAGCCAAAATGGAGGCTATTATAATGTTTTTGGCTTTTGCTACACATAAGAATTTCAAGGTTTATTAAATGGATGTTAAGTCTACATTTATGAATGGAGAACTTGAAGAAGTATACATAAACAACTAGATGGTTTTAAAATTTCTGAAGATCCATACATGGTTTGCAAACTTAATAACACATTTTATGAATCAAACAAGCCCCTAGGGCTTGGTATGCCAGAATAGATAGATATTTGTTGCAATAACAATTCAAAAATGATATGAAAAAAGGAAAATGGTATTTTTCTTTCTTAATCTAAGTACATCAAAGAATTACTGAAGCAATTTGGAATGGATGACTCAAAACCAGTGGAAACACCTATGGCTAGTGGTAGTTAGTTAAGAAAATATGATGAACCTTTGGAATTCGATTAGAAATTATATGAAGCTATGATTGGTGGATTGTTATATTTAATTTCTTCAAAACTAGATATTATGCATGTTGTCTACTTAGCTACCAGATATCAAGGAAATCTAAGCCAATCTCATGGTGTGGCAGTAAAAAGAATATTCAAACACTTGAAAGGTACTTTGGATTTTGGACTATGAAAGAAAAGAGATGGTGATTCCTCATTGAAATCTTTTATAGATGATGACTAGGTAGGATGTGCAGATGATAGAATAAGTACTAGTGGTGGAGCATTTTTTTAGGAAGTAGACTAGTCTTATGGATGACAAAGATACAAGATTCGGTTAAACACTGTCTACTATAGAGGTAGGATGAATTACTAAAAAAACTTTTTTTACTCAAATAATTTGGATGAATTATAAACTTAAGGATGTGGAAATATTATTTGATGAAGAAATTTGAATAATATGCGATAACCCTTGAATGCCATTAACATCTCCAAGAATTTGGTGATGTATTGAAGGACAAAACACATCTATATCTGTTATCATTTTTTAGGAGATAAATTTTCTTATAAGGAAATGAAGTTGGAATATGTGCTCGAAAGTAACAAATTGTAGACATTTTCACTAAAGCTATGGCTAAGGATACTTTTAAGTATCTTAGACAGAAATTGGGGGTTACAACCTCTCCTTCTTCAAACTAGATGCATAAGAGGTATGCATATTTTTAGGGGGAGAATAATCTCCCATCCTTTGTATCTTAAATAAATGTTATGTCTAATCAAAAAGTATTTTGGGTCGAATGGTAACTTTTTTAATGCATTTTTACACGTTACCTTTGGGAGCAAATTTGGAGGAAATTACAATGTGTATAGACAAATTATATTATTCAACGAAAAAATTTTATGATGGGTTTGGGTCCCCTTTATTTTCTGGGGTGGACTACATTGATAATTTTTACTTAATGTGGCCAACTTTGTATTACTTATGCTTATATTTTATGGATAATCTTGTTGATGTTTCGATGAAAAAAATCTCTATATATTTGGATGAAAAAGGATGAGATTAGCTTGATTAAATGTGCGGTAACTAAAAAGATTGTGTGAATCAAGTGTGAAGGCGAAATTATGCAAACAAGGTGAAACTAAGGTGCATATTGCTGCATCAAACAGGAAGGTCACTACAACAAATTAGGAGATTCATATTTTCATTTACTTCTGGAAGCAATGAGTTTCTCTTCAAGATCTATATTTATTGTTTTATTGAGGATTAGTGAAATCCTTGGAAGTGTGCCTAAATTGGTAGGGACAATAAGTTCCTTGGCTTATGGTCTAAAATATTGTAATCATATATTTGCATATAGTGAGTACATTTCTTAACGTGTTTTTTCTATCTTGGGTTTTCCACGTAAATTTGGTGTTCATGTGGGTGTGGTATCATTACTTTATTTTCTACTAATGGTCAGTTGGAATAAGAAATAGTCATTGAGATTTGTGACAAAAGTGTAAAGTTTTTAACTGTGTTGATTCAACCCCCTCTCTCAACACCTAGTAGCGTTCAACAATTAACATTTAACATACATATAGAAAACAAAAATATATATTTAAATTAATAATATTTTGTTGAATTATATATTTTAAGTAATAAAATAATGTATATTAAACTACTGAAATAATCTATTTTTATAAAACTTAAAGACAATATAATTATATCTTTTTGCTTAGGACATGGAGTAAATAATATAATTTCAAGATGCCATATACCTTGTAAATACTATTTCATGGTTTCAATATCCTTGGAAACTACCCTAAGGCATTTAGGGTATATTACAAAAACATTTTATAATATTAATTCTCACTATTATTTGTAGTAAATGCATAACCGATGATGTGCTCCACTAGCAGTGGTAATGGTAGGTTGCGAAAACAATTATTTACTATTATTTTTTCTATATGTGGATGAATAAAAAGGGATAATTAATTACATAGAAAGAAGATGCATGGGTGAATTTTTGGCTTTTTCAAGTGGATGTTTGGAAGAGACGACAAGTGTCTCTTAGTATTCTATTATTTACTACATTTAGTGTGATGTTATCTAACATGTTTGGGTGCACAAATTGGAGGAAAAGTATTGGAGCCAAAGTTTGTGTCCTTACACATTTTGTCAAAGCAATCAGATGGTTAGAGAAATTTGAAATGAAAAGTCTTATTTGGACACATTCTTTGATAGTGTTGAAGCTCTTTACTCTTTTGATATGTATAAAGTGTGACAAATAGTTGAATGTAAAACTAATCAAACAAGAAAAAAGGGCAAGAAGAAACATAAGGAGGTTGTTTTTTGTAGGCATGCAATTTCTTCCATGTTGGAGGAAAAGAGGGGAATCAAAGTGAATTTATTGTAATCACATTTATTTGTTTATAATGCATACTCTCTTCTTGGTAGAGTTTTTTTTACTCTAAGGGTTTCTCCACATAAATCTTGTATTATAAGATGCTATAGGGTAAAAGCACAATAATCTATCACCCCTAAGGACAATTTTGGGTGCTCATTCGTGTCATACTCGGCCGAGTCAAACTCGGCCCAGTCTAACTCGACCAAGTTTATGTGGCACCGAATGGTGCCTACATGGCCAAGTCAGCTCGTGCGCGAGCCAATGGGAGGGAAAGTAGGACTCGGCCGAGTCTGACTGGGCCTAGTGATGAAGGGTGCTCCTCTTAATGCCACAAACACATAATATAAATAGAGAAGCAACAACAATTTGCAAGAATAGAAAATGGGCTTCTTATTATCTCCACAAATGTGGAATTACAAAATTTCAGAATTACAATATGCAAAGCCACATGGGCATTCCCTTTACAATATTTTGTAGGACAAAGCCTCGAATTATTTCCCAAATCTACCCAGAACTGCCCTAGACAACACTACGGGCCTTCTTTATATAGGCAATTTCCACCTCCCGAGAAGGTTCCATAAATCTAGCCATTAAGGCCGACAACCCTAAGCATTTAATTATTTTTCACTTTTATTACAAAAGGGTCGGCTTTAAATATTTACAAAACATGAGATTAGGTAGCCCAACTTCTGGAAGCCATAACTTTTTAACCGTAGCTCCGATTGGCTATTATAACCACTTTTCGGAAAGGGGAGATCACGATCTACAGTGCCTGACTCACGAAGCACTAGTCAGTCGGGGGTTCGACCTCGATCCAGAGCCTCTAAGGTCCTGAAAATTCAGCTCAAAGGTTTTGCACCGTAAAATCTCAATAGTAAATCCTTAATAACTTCGCCAATACAGATGATCTGGCAATGAAATTCAACTGGTATTCTTATATGACTAAGATGAACCTTCACCTGGAAAATTAGAACATTCTGAGTTCAAATGACCGACTTACTAAAAATAGTAAGTTCCAAAAATAGCAGTTTTGTACAAAATAGCTCTTATTGAATAGAAAAACACATATTTTTGGGTGATGCAAGATTTCCCTTACACCCAAGATGCTCCTGCATCACCGAGTCCGACTCGGCCGAGTCTACCTAGGTGGCATGCCATGTGGCAGCCAAACCTCCAAAAACATAAAAAATCTAGAAGTTTGCAATTATGCCAATTTTTTCTCTGCTCAAACTAGACAGTGTCAAAAAACTAAAAGTGCCCTTTTCTAGATCTCGAAACTACGATTATTGAGATATAAATTTTATATTGTTTCGACTACAAAACATTGAACAAATTCATTAAAAACTACATGTAGGTTATTAAAGCTTTCAGAATTCATTGCTTTGGATAATATAAAAAATTTCTAAATCAATTCATTAAAATTTTAAAATCATAGATTACACTAGAGAAGAGAGTCATCTTCAATAATATGTAATTTATTTTGTTTTTGGTATAGTTTTGATTGGATAAAAATGCCGGGAGACAAAAACTGTTGATTTCAAGTAAGTTCTACTTTGAATACTTATAATGGGCAAACTATATATCGAAAAAACTTCTTTCTTTTTTTCTGCACTACCTATACATGTCATCTAAAACATATTATGAAATTGGAGGAAAAAACAATGATTTACTTATAATTATTTGGCGGGAAGTAAACTCCCTGATTTACAGTTTTTTCAGAAAATGAAAAATAGACCTTAAAATTTCAAAAAACATATTAATTTTGGTTCAATTTTTTTAAAAAAATTATAGGCATATAATTCATCCTATTTGACACATTTCATCAGTTTACATCATCTTCAAATTCTCAATAGAAATGTGACTTTTATGCCCTTGAAGTTTTACTTTTTTGGTGTTGTTGTCCTTGTCCTTTTCCTTTGTAAAAGGGTGACAGATTATTGTGCTTTTACCCTATAATGTTGTTCATTTGTGTCTCTTTGTTGCTATATTACAATGATGTTATGCTTTATTTATTATTATAATTATAAAATCACCTCTTAAGGTAGCATTAGTAAGCATGATATGAAGGCATAATTTTAGTATCATGAAGAAAAATGATCTAACCATGGTAGTTCGACATTAAGGAAACTTAATTTCAGATTTGCACGAAAGTTTCATATTTCCAAGTTATAGTAGTTCAAGCCTCACATCTCATCTTTTGATTGATTATTTGGATATATATTAATTTTCCCAATTTTTGATATTAGAACCTATATATTTCTCATTTGGTATTAGAGTTGATGATTATCTAGTCTTGGGTCTTCCTCTTTTTTTTTTTCCTATTTCTTAGCTTGACAATCTTGTGGGAATCTATTAGAATAAGTTAAAGGTTATTGGAGGCTTATGGGGCTATATTGAATATTTTGTGTGTTAACCTTGTTTTAAATATCTATAAGATTGGAATCCATGGATATTGTCAATGTGATCTATGTTAGGCATTGGAAACTCATAATTTTGTGGATATTTATGGAGTTGGTTATTTTTTGATAACTTGGGGCTTTGTTTTGAAATGATGTGTTTATCCTCTTGTTTTGTGGTTTTGTCCTTTTATCTTGTGGTCATGTGTTGTGAGAATGTGTTCATGTTGGATAGGTACTTTTGACATCCTAGTTACATGTAGAAACATTGACTATTTTGAATATCGAATCGAGTTAAAAAGTAGAATGACACGTAATAAGACATGTCATGTTTGACCAGATCATGATGCATAAGAATGAGACATCATATAATATTTTTTAGGTGATTTGTAGCATTCAAGCTTGGTGAGATGTCCTAATAGATTTTTTGAGATGACACTTACATCATAGTTGTAGTATCTTGATCCATCATAGAGGGGCTATTAGATGTTTTTCTTAGATTCCCACATAATTGTGTCCCACTTTTGTCCATGAAGGAAAATTGTGCGATCCTAAACTTTTCTTTTTCGACACCTTCGAGCAAATGGGAGTGTTCACACGAAGGTATTAAACACATTTGTGCGAACTATATGAAATGGGGGATACGCTCGGATTGGGCCCAATTTGAGCGAACCTTGTGAATCAACGAAAAAGAAGAAATTTGCACAAATTTTTCATGCGGGGTTTGCTAGAAGGGGTCTTCTAAGGAACCCCCAAAATTTGTCCTGCCTCACCAAAGCCAACTTATTTATGCAAACTTCTACCCTACAAAGATCTAGATCAAGGACCAAATAGAACAATCTTTAAAAAATCAAATGCCAGATGGTGCTACTCAAAACAAGTTTTTCAATGATTATGATTTTAATATATATTGAGTTCATTGCGACCTTCTATTTTTAGTTTTTTTAAACATAGGTCGTCCGACCGTTTAGCAACTTCTTTGTTCGACACTTCTAAAAAATATTAAATTAGGAAAAAAAAAATTCTGAAACAATATCTAGGAATTAAGTATTTTTATTATCTTTCTAATAAAAAAGAAAAAAATGAATTTTAAAATATACATATCAAGTTAGAGCGCACAAAATGAACCTATGTCCAAATTACAGTTAATGTCACTTCATAACTCAATAAACTATAAAATATTCAACCAAATTGAAAGAAACCAATTGGATGCCCTAGATATTGGTGTTAAAAACCTAACTTCAAAATAATTATGGTTTTATCATTTTTAGAAAAAAAAAAATTATGCTTGAAAAAGTGAATGTCATTCCTTAAAATTTTTGGTTTTTCATACAAACTAGTTTTCGAAGGAGAAGGAAAAATGGATACAAATCATTTTTTTAAAAATATATATATTTAGAAACTACAAACAAAATGCTAAAAATCACCAGTTTACATCATCTTCAAATTATTAATGGTTTTGAAGCAATAGGTGTCTGAAAGCGAAGTTTTATTTCCAGCAAGTTCATATCAGTGCCAAAGTTGACAAAAAAGTGGGACACAACTTTGTAGGATCACGTCGTCGAGGGTGACATATTTTCCCATGGAATATTGGCTCGTGGTTGGGTAAATTCATGTATGTTTTTCCATTTAGGTTGACTTTTTTTTTTGCTTTCAAGTTGGAGGTATTAAGATAAGAACTCTGTATTTATTTTATATCTCCAAAAATTATTAGTGCATGAGTAAAGGAGGAGGATATTATAATAAGTGTACATTCTAAAGTTACATGTCGATTTACAAAACAATACATTGAAACATATTTTCTTGCGATATTTTCTTGAAATAATTTTCCTATAGTGTATATTGTTCCAATGTGATTGTATTTACCTTGTTATTTTTTTCTATTATAACTAGATTTTACAATAGTCTCTTTGTTTTCATCTCCTAATAGATTAGTGTAGAAAGTGTTTGTGTTGTCTTTCTTCATTTCATGGATGACCCCTCAATGATAATGGAAATATTTTTCACCTAACACTTTTCATCTCTTTGTCAATTAATTTTAAGATATCTTTAGCTGTGTAAGAATCTTGATTACAGGACGACCTCAAGGTGGGAGAAAACACTACTCTCATCAACATTATTGTTGAGGGGTTAGGTAATCCTAATGATTAGGAGCCCATTCCTAATGCTAGTGTTATGGCACTTGTTTCTTTGTTATCATATCTACTTATACTTATTATCTTTGTAAACAAGATTTAGAATTTTTATTTTTTTTGCAGTCATGGTTGATGTATTTGTTTTCTATTTAAAGCCACTTATTTTTTGATACTTCAATTCTCAATTATACCAATTTAACATTGAGCCATAATTTCATAATACCCACTAAATTTGTGAATATTAATTGTTCATTAATTTTACTTTACTTTTGATAAATACGTGTCTAATTAATCATAATAAGAAATAATACTACACATATCATAAAAAAGGAGAGATCTAAAATCACATCCCTAAAGTCCATACAAAATTAACTGTTATTCTTGAATTCATGGATTTTTCAAAGATTAAATATACTTTTTAAATTTTATTTAAATATACGACTAATTCATAAAAAAAATACTCCTTAACTTCTCTACATCTAATAAGAAGGGGATATTTTCCAGGGCAAGTCAAATTATGCTATTACTATTTGGATTCAAATGTGTGGAATTTTTGAGTCAAACTCATTAACCCATATCTCATGAGTAGTGGTTCATAAGAATTCATTCCTCATGAGAACAAATAATACACTTAGCGTGTGTTGCATCTAGGTGACGGGTGATACCACAATAGTGGGTTACACTTTTTTGCCTAAACGGACATTGAACTCTACATTTTGAGAAAAACTTTCACATTCGGATGCATATTGTCGTTAAACTGTTTGAAATCGGAAGACGAAGTAAACTAGAGTCTTTTAGGATTTTTTGTCTAGATTCTAAATATATTTTTTTTATTTTTTTTTGAATTGATTTTAATGGTTTTTTTTTCTCCCACTAAAACTGCTATGTTGCTGAAAACGTCTTTTTCAAAAAGATACAATGACTTCGTACAACATAACTTTTTTTCTAAGATAGATATCAATGTGCTTCTTTTGAATTTGATTTTGTAACATCCATATGGAGGGCATGCAATTGGTTTGATGACATTATCATGATTATTGC
>MU225826.1:3877903-3902238 GCA_018584345.1 Thuja plicata | reverse complement strand
TAGTAATCGTTTTTGTCAAGCAAGATAATAGAGTTACAAGTGTTTAGTTGTCAATTTTAACAACTTCAAATTAAAATCAAGGTTGCATGATTTTTTGATCAATGATGTGCTTGACCACATTGTAGTCGGTTCATATTGATGATTTGATAGTTAAAATCGTAGTCAAAGTGAGGGTTAGTGTATATTAGATTGTATAAATAGTGCAATATTTTATACTTAATTGCTAGTTATTAATAGTAGATGACCTAAATTCTTGCTAGTTGATTTTTGCATTGAAGCAATAAAATAGTACACACTTTAAATAAATTGTGAATATTTTTTTGTAAATGTATAATTAAGTATATTTAGTGCATAATTATGTCTTGTGTAAGTCATTTTTCTAAAAAAATGAATAATTTATAAGTCAACAATACAATTTTATAGAAGACAATTTTATTGAAGATATAATTAATTTTCATATTAATCTACCCACAACCTCATAATACAAAAAAGACTATTATAAATTTGGCTATAATAGTATTCATTTTCATTAAAGCAACAAAAAAACATCAAGAGAGAGAGAGAGAGAGAGAGAGAGAGAGAGAGAGTATATATATATATATATATATATAAGAATTTAATGCTTTAAAAATGAGATAAAATTTAAATAATTATCTTTATACATTGATTTTTTCTAATATGAATCACTAGGCAAAAATGTAAATGACATTTTCTAAATAAAATTTTAAAAATAATTGTAGACTATAGAATTGTTGCTCAAAATTTTCAATTCTATATGATTATTGGTTAAAATAAACAAAAGAAATTACATTTCATTGGATTCAATACTAAGTAAAATTTATTTACACTTGATTTATTTTTTAATTATAAAGACATCAAGATTTTAAAATATCCATTAAAATTTACAAATGAAACTAATAAAATTAAATTATAAGTATATGATATTTACTATAGTTCTCAAAATAAAAGAAAAATAAAATATTTATAAAATAATAAATGGTAGCTTTTTAAAAGTAAAACTAAATATGTTTTTTTTTATATTAAGAATAAGGAGTTCAAATATACAACAAAAATCGCAGAGTATCAGAGCATTAAAGGACAAGCCTCACACCAAAAAAGAAGATTTACATATAACCTGAGAAGAAAAGAAAGAAATGGAGCAGAAAATAACAACTAGTGGAGCACATCTTCAACAGTGCCCACCCACACTGTCCAACCCATAGAGCCTTCCATTCAAACCAAGTTCTTTTTATCTTGAATTTGTTTCAGCATGCAGCTCATCTCGCCAATAGTACTATGAGGGGTCCTCTTGATTTCCTTGCTGATGAGCTTGACAGTTTGATTGAAAGTGTGAATATTATCCAAGTGCAGCCTCTAGAAGTACCCATTCTTCACCTCATTAGCAAAGAACGTGGCATGACCGTCTTTAAGCAGCCTTTTGAACTTAGACTTGTTAAGTTTCATGGTAATTTGAACCTGCGAAAAGATTTTAAAATAAGTGAGACTTCAAAAAGACTCAGTAAGCAACCTGGGGATATTTTGAAACCTTTCTTCATTTCTGCACTTCCAAATTTGCCACAAAATGTTAGCTGAGAGAATGTCCCAAAACATGTTAACATCTTTTTTTGCATTAAAAATAAAACCAGTAATAATTTCAAAAATATTGAAGGTAGAAGGGATATATATACCAAACATTAACCAAACCTCTTTAGCAAAACTGCATTCAAAGAAAATATGTCTTCCCGTTTCCGGGTTTCTGCAAATGCTGCGATAATTAATATTAGAGAAAGTGTTTCTAATAGGAAGCTTGTTGAGAATAAGCAACCATTTAAAACATTTAATTTTAGGATCAATAGAACTTTTCCAAAGATAATCAAAAAGCTTATTCCAGAAGGGAACATCCAAATCAGTATACCAAGTATTATTAATATGACTGATAATCTCTTCATTGTAATTTATAACAGTGTAAATATTCTTAGCTTTAAGTTTGGAGATGATGATTCCACCAAGCCATTTAATTTTCAGATAACTGTTGGAGTCAACATGACATAAAGTAGGGATATCCTTACTAGCCTTGGCGATCATATTATAAGTCTTCTTGTGAGAGTCAGGAAGGTTAAATTTATTTTTTAATTCATCCCACTAGATAAGTTTGTCCTTTTCAAAGATATCAATAAATTGTTTGATCCCATAGTTGGCCCAAATCTTGGCAGAGCACCCTTGGGTAAGAACAAGGGGTTTATTACCCAGCTTAAGGTTCCACCAAATGGATCTTTCACCATGGAGGGTCTTATCATCAAAGAAGTTTTTTTTTTTGATGAATTGCCTAACATGGTTCCAGGCTTTCCAAATGGACTTAAATACCACAGAGCCTTGAACAATGATAGGAAAATCACCACAAATGAGATCAGCGAGGGGAAGATTCTTCCAGAATTTGGCATTTTTAGGATATCCTCTCTCAGTATTGTTACGAATCAGGACTTTCCAGGGATCATCTCCCTCCAAGGCATGAAAGAACCATTTAGAGGCCAAAACAAGACCACTTAGCTTTAGGTCTTTAAGCTCCCCACCCGCACCCCCACCCCCACCCCCACCCCCCCAAAAAAAAGAGAAATTTGCCTGATTTTTCTTGCAGGTCCAATTTTTCCAGCTTGGAGTGATTTTTGTGTGGTGAAGAAGACTTCATTTGGTAGCGATTTCCATGCCAAGGGTTTAAAATTTCATTTCCAGCATTGGGAGACTTCTTTTGGCACCATTTTCAACCCCCTTGGAAAGCGATTTCCATCTCCTTTATGCCCAACGAATTGCAGTTATATGCAGATCCGAATTTGGAGTTGGCACATTGCAATGTTGACATCATTTTCGCAGGCCTAGGGCATCAATTTACTTGTCTATACTTGCAGGGCTGATCATTCCAATGGGGCAATTATCATTGGGCATCATTTTCAAACCCTTGGACCCACCGAAGTTCATTTAAAGGCATCGAATCCCTTTTTTCATATTCAGATCAGAACTATAAAACTTGCTAATCTTCCCTTTGAAAGACAAATCTGCGCATTTAAGTGCCACAAAGCATTGCCAAATCGATTAGAGTGCTGAATGTGGTTTTTTTCAATTTGCAAGATAAGAACTCAGTGATTTTCCATGGACGTGAGGACGTATTTGCCATTGTTTGCATACAGATCTGGGTTATATTTTGCATCTTCATGGACAGATCTGGGCACGATCAGCATTGTAAGGGATTTAAATTTTATTAAATTTGGTTTCGAGGGTCCTCCATTGATCGAAGTTCACCAACAGAGTGGTGAACTTCCCTTGTCTCTTGTTTCTCTGCTAGCATTAGCTTGTGTTGTTGCTTTCAATCTTTAAATGGAAAATCAAACTAAGTAAAAACTAAATATTAGAAAAAAAAACATGTGTATTTCTTTAAAAAAGAAACTCTTCAAATAAATAATAATAATCTAAATAAAATAGAATAACTTTTAAATAAATAAAATAGATTTACAAATTTTCCATCAATTTAATCTATTTGTGTGTTTAGAGTTGTTTAAATAGATATTAATATTTAACATGTATATGGAAAACAAAAATAAATTGGTAAGTGGTAAGTACCCTCCTTGCCACAGTTCGACCTTTTGTCTTTCCTTACCTTCTCGTGGTGTGTTCTGCATGCGGCGTGGTTTTCTCTGCATTTTTGGTTTTGCCTTGGCGACATTTTTGTGTAGGATTTTTCTCCAGAGATCGGCGCTTCCATGGAATAACCAAGGGCGCCAATCGACCCTGACCCTGGCAAAGGGGAATTGGATGAAACTTTCAGTCGAATGAGGATTTGTCTACGACCATATCTGTGGAAATCGGTAGACTTAAAGAAATTGTTATTTTCTTTGTTTCTACTAATATTTTAAAAATTCCTTCACAAAAAAAAATTGATGATTGGACTCGGAGAGTTTGAATTAATAAATTAGGCATTTCCTTTAAATTTTGTAGAATGATTAGAAAAGGGCTTTTTAAATTCTTTTTTAATGATAATAAGGCCCAATCCACCGTGCTTGATAAACAGTTTTGAACTATCTAGGGACTTGTATCTTTAGAGCCATCAAATGGTCTCCGGACACCATCTGTGAGGAGGTGCTTTACATCTCCTTCCCTAGATGGCTTGTGATTAAAGATGTGCCTTGTTTAGTGGGATTTTCTCCCACAACTGATTGAACCTTTTGGAAATATTATCAGGATAGATGGGACCAAAATGACCCTTCTACATATGGATGCCAAGGTCTTGGTTTCATTAAACCCTTGGATTGATATCCATGATGTGTTGAGTATCTTGATCCATCATAGAGGGGCTATTGGATTTTGTGCTTAGATTTGGGTGACATAATTTCTCATGGAATCTTGGCTCGTGATTTGGGTAAATCCATTTTTGTTTTGCCATTTAGGTTTATTCTATTTATTAATTTCTTTCGAGTTAGAGGTATTAAGATAGTTTATATTTATAGAAATAATATGTTTTTTGTTATTTCCAAAAATTATTAGTACATGAACACAAAAGAGAATAATATAAATAGAGTACACTGTAACCATATTGATATACAAAATGATACATTGAAACATACTTACTTTAGAATTTTCTTAACAGAATTTTCCTAAAATATATTGTTCCTAAGTGACTTATCTTTCCTAAGTGATTTATCTTGTTATTTTTTCCTATTATAACTATTTTTTATCCTAGTCTCTATGCATTTTCAGTGTAGCAAGTGTTTGTGCTATCTTGCTTCCTTTCATAGGTGGCACCTCCATGATAATGAATGTTCGTCATATCTTTACCAATGAGTTCTTAGATACAATTAGTTGTGCAAGATTATTGGTTGTAGGATGGCCTCGAGGAGGGAGAAGACACTTGTATCTTTGTTTTCCTTTCCATTTATGTTTCTTTTATTTTTTAATTACGACTTAGAATTTGGTTTGTGTTTGAGGTCATGGTTGATGTACTAGTTTTTTGGATAATTCTAAATCCCAAATTTACCAATCAACTTCTTCGATGAATCGACATGGATTATGATAGCATTTCCTTTGAATTCCAATGTTCAATCTGGTTGATTTCCTCATCAATTATTGGATTTGGACGTGAAGAAGATATCACCATCTCATTCAATAATGCACAATTATGTTGCATGGAACCAGAAATTTCCCTATTGCTGAACAGTTTTTGTGGGCATAGTTTAGCCGACATGTTCAGCTGATACATAATTCAATCAGTCGAGCTTGTCTACATGAGATTAAATCAAAACAACGACTGAATTGGCGATTGTCATGAACGACGTATGACAGAAATTTTGGACTTTGCATGAATTTCACATCATCACAATTTATTTTGACTATTTAACATTTTTTTTTTTTTTTGCCTGGGAATAGGTTATTAGTATTTGATGTTTATAACAGAGGATAATCTTCTCTGTTTTAATCTATGAATTAATAGATTTCACTGAAAATGATACGAATACATCATAACGCTTCCTTTGAGTTCAAATATTAAATCTGGTTGATTTCCTTGTGAATTATTGGATTTGGATGTCCAAAAGAGTTCACTTTTCTATTCAATAATGCATAGAATTATATTGATGAATAGTTATTGTGGGCATCATTGTTTGCAAGAGATACTTCAATGTCTTGTAATCCGACATGTCCAGGTGATACACAATTCAATCACCTTAACTTGTCTCTGTGAGAGTAGATCAAAACAGAGACTGAGTTGGAGACTGTCGCGAATGATGTATGACAGAAAATTTAGACTTTGAATGAGTTCCACATCGATCACATTCATCTGTTTTCAAACGGATAAGCCAAAACACGGTGGAAAAGCAAAGGAAGGTATACGATGATTGCTAAGTATGAGGTACCCTCCACCTCACATATAAACAAACATTCTTTATTCTGCTATAGGGTCAGGGTGGTGGGATCTTATGGAGGGGGATTTTTATAAAATTTCAGCCGGTTTTGTGGAGAAGGATTATTTTAAAGCACGGGTTTAATGATGTAGTGTATTTGAGGTTTAAAATTTTAAGTTCTAAAATTTATGGAAGGTGGGGGTCTCATTCATTTTGTTAATTAGAATATTCATTTCACATGAGTACATAAATATGAAAAAATAATTAATTTATAAAAGTTGAAAATCTTTATGATTGATAAGTGGCAAGAAAAAAGCCTAGCTAGTAGGACAATTTCTTCACCCCTGACTTTTCTACCTTCCTAAATTTGCGGCCCTAAAAATTAGGGGCTACTGCTTTTTGCAAAAGATTCCAATTCATCCTATAGAAAATTGTTTTTTATTTCATGAGACCTCCCTCTCCTTAAAAATAGATATTGAAGTCCTTCTTATGGGACCCCAACCTTAGATTGATGTCTTCGAGATAGAACTTTTTTCAACTGTTACCCTACCCATGGAGCTAAAAGTATTTAGTTGGTCTCACTAGTATTTTGCAACACTTGTCAAGTTGTGTGTTGGAAGATTTTTGAGCATGTCAGAGTGTGGAGTTTGTATGTGTTGACATTAATGTTTTGTCATTGATGTCAATATACTGATTGTTGTTGAAGACAATGTGTTGAGTATGTCCAATAAAGAAGATTTTGGTTGTTTAGGTGCTACATTGAATATCTTGTGTTGTGATCGTAGGGTATGGTTCAGATGTGTCTATACTTGGTCTATAGAGGTTCGCAGAAGTTTGGGTGACAATTTAAGGAAGATATGATTGATCTATCAAGTGACAGTATTTCAGTGTTCCTGTTGTGACAGAGGTTGAGTTATTGCTTCGATGAGGATCGGTGTTGATGTTTCAGGTGTTGCAAAGCTGGTGATGTATTTGGGACTTTCTATTGGTTCCTCAAATGGTTTTGTTCATGATTCAGAGTTCAGTAATTTATCTTCCCGATGAGACAAAGATTTGTGTTCTGAGTTCGTGGTATTCAGTGCAGAGATGAGTTTGGATTGTGAATTCAAGATGTTGAGAAGATTCAAGAAGTTACTCTTGTTGCTTTATGTTATTCGTGGAACATGTTATGACCTTGTTGTTGGATCACATTTATCAGAGGTGACTGCATGTGGTGATTTTCTAGCACATTGGTGTTTCACTATTTAAGTCTTGGATGATTTGGTGGAGTAACATGTTGTGATTCTTGGTGCGGTTTTGGTGAAGTTGTTGCGTGTTTGAGGATGTTAATTTGGATCCTATGTAAGTCTTGGTTGAATTGATTTGGATCGCCTTGTAGTTTGAGCATAATATTTGTATCATTCTTGTGTATAGGTGCTAAGCGACCTTGTTGATGAATTATTTACTGTAGCATGTATATAATGCGCAATCATTTTTGTCATTACGGTGTGGATGTATGTGTGGTTGTGGTGTATAAGTGAACATATTTTTATTCTGCAATTGAGGTAGAGATTGTACTTAATTGGAACTTTATTGGCATTGCAAATGCTATAATTCAGTTCAGATATTGGACATTTTGTCCACCCCTGTGAATTGTTATCAGAATTGATCAGTGAACTCGACTGAGGGCTAGATCATTGTATTGTAAGCAGTGTTCTCTAGCCAGTGGACCTTTGAATGCATGTGTATTCCCTTTTGTATTTATTTTCTCTTAACTAGGTTGTACTTCTAACATAGTATAATTATCTAGTGGGTTTTACTCCCACTAGTGTTTTCCCTTAATCGGGTTTCCTCATGAACAATTCTTGGTGTTTTGTGTTGTGGATCTTGCATTACTATTTATTTTTCAGATCTGTATATGATTTAAATGATTTAAATTTTATTAAGTGTGTACAGGTGATTCACCCACCCCCCTCTTAGTTGTCCATGCCTCCTTTTGGGCCTAAGTACAATTGGTATCAAAGCCGATTCATTTTCAAGAATCTTGATCGCTTCAAGGAGATCTGTCATGGAAAGTGTTATAAAAGAAATCCTGAAGTTCGATGGAAGTAACTACTTGATATGGAAGGATTGCATAACTACCTAGCTGATATGCATGGGGATAGGAGATGAATACTGGGAGATTAATGAGAAGCCTTACACAATTCCCGATGACTTATCTCAGGCTAATACTGAAGAAAATAAAAAATTCAAGGAGAACATGTTAACAAGGGAAGCCTTGATCAATGCCTTGTCTGATTCAGAATATTTTCACATATATGGATTCAAGACTGCACATGAGGTATGGACAAAATTAGAAACTACGTGTGAAGGTGACAAGTATGTAAGTAAGCTGAGTTGTAGGGATTAAAAGAAAAGTATATAAGGATATGAAGATGAGTGAAAGTGAAACTACTTCATCCTATTTGGAGAGAGTAAATGATCTAGTTTGTCAAATCAAATGTGTTGGTAGTACCATGTCCGATGATGAAGTTGTAGACAAAATTCTGAGATCTTTGCATGAGTGTTACATTGACAAGGTTACAGCTATTGAGGATTTGAGGACTATAATAAAAATTTCAAGAGAATCTTTGGTAGGTAGACTTTGTTCTTATGGGATTACTACACCTGGTAAGGAACTTTCGAAGGTTGAAACTACATTTAAAGCCAGTGTGACAAAGTATGATAAGAAAGAAATTTATTCTAAAGAAAACTTCAAACACTATGCTAAACAATGGGAAGAGATCATGGAAGAGGAAAGGAAGATTGATGAACTTGAAGCCTTGATTGCAAAAATACTACCTAAGGGTTCCGCTAATTATGAAGGAATTTTTTCTTTTAAATGCTTTAATTGTAATAAGATTGGTCATATTGCATCTAGATGTCCTAATAAATCTTCTAAGGGGCCTAAGTTCATATGTAATAAATTTTAGTCTAAGGGATATAAATATTTTTATGTTGAAGAAGGTGTGACTGATGATGAGTCTGGAGAAGAAGAAATTGTGTTTATTGTTATTAAAGAAGATAATCTTAGTGAAGAGAAAGCTTTGGTTTTGCATGTTGATAAATGAAGTGAATGGGTCATTGATAATGGATGTTTACAACACATGACTGGTGATAAAAATAAGTTTGTGAAATTTGAAGATTATGAAGGAGGTGTTGTGAGATTCAGTAATAATGCTCCTTGTTTGATTAAAGGAAGAGGATCTATTACTCTTGATGGAAAGAATAGTAATGGTCTGATGTCTTGTATGTTGAAGGATAACACATAACCTATTTAGTGTTGGACAACTACTAGATAAAAGATACCAATTGGAATTCATGGAAAAAATATGCAAAATCATTGGAAGCAATGGAGATCTAATTGCATATGCTACATAGACTGCAGGTTTTCATTTGAAAATAGTTGATAATGAGTGCTTGGTTTCTAAGATTGATGACAGTTGGTTATGGCATAGAAGATTTTTTCATGTGAACTTTGATAATATGGTGAAATTTAGCACTACAAATGGTGTAAGAGATCTTCCTAAAATGACGAAGCCTAACAATTTGTGCAAAGAATGTCAATTGGGTAAATTGACTAGATCTAGTTTTAAGAATAAGACATATTCTTCAAATGGATTGTTGGATTTGGTACATACAGATATATGTGGTCCTACTAAGATAAGAAGCTATTATGGTTATAGATACTTCATTCTATTTATTGATAACAATTCAAGGATGATGTGGGTTACATTTCTGATGGAATAATCAAAACCTTTTCAGAAATATGAGATATTTAAAATGATGGTAGATACTACACCAAAAATGATACTGAAGGATATACTACAAATCCTACGTCAAAAAATCCAAGGTATGTAAGAATTAATCATTCTGAAGATGCTATTATTGGTGATAAGGATAGAGGTATTCAAACTAGAGGAAGAATTGCTAGAGATGAAAGATGTTTATTATCTAAATTTGAGCTTAACGATGTAAAAGAAGCATGTACTGATGAAAGTTGGGTAAAAGCGATGAGAGAAGAGCTTGATTAGATTGAGAAAAAAAAGACCTAGATTCTTGTTCCCAAACCTATGAACAAGAATGTGATCGGTACTAAATAGGTATTCATAAAAAAGTTGAATGAAGATGGTAAGGTGGTTCGGAACAAAGCAAGACTAGTATGTAAAGGGTATTCACAGACGGAAGGTATTGATTTTACAAAGACCTTTTCTCGTGTACCTAGACTTAAATTTGTTAGATTACTCCTTGCATATGCTGCTTACAAAAAATTTAAAGTATATCAGATGGATGTTAAGCCTATATTCTTAAATGGTGAATTAGAGGAAGATATTTATATTGAGTAACCTGATGTTTTTACTCTAACCGAGGAAGGAGCTATGGTTTGTAAATTGTAAAAACATTTTTATGGATTGAAGCAAGATCTTAGAGCTTGGTATGCTAGATTGGACAAGTATTTGACAAAGTCTGGATTGAGTAAAGGTATACCTGACAGTAATTTGTATTTCAAAATAGTTGATGAAAATATCTTGATTCCTCAGGTTTTTGTTGATGATATCATATTTTGTGGTGAAGATGAATTGAGCAAAGGATTTTTTGATGAAATGAAAAAAGAATTTGAGATGTCTATGATTAGTGAAATGAAATTCTTTCTTGAATTTCAAGTTACACAATTGGGTAAAGGAATTTTCATTACACAGTCCAAGTATGACAGAGAGATATTGAAAATGTTTGACATGGAAGATTTGAAACGTATTGGAAACCCTATGGTTACTAGCTGAAAGTTGAATAAAGATGATGAATCCCTTGTGTTAATCAGACAAAATACAAATCTATGATCGGTGGATTGCAATATCTAACTCATACTTGACCAAATATATCAAATATTGTCAGAATTTTTTCAATATTTCAAGAAGAACTGAAGGAATCACATATGGTTGATCTCAAGATAATTTTTCAGATGCTTGAAGGGTATAGATGACTACGTATTATAGTATGGAAAAGATGATGACTTTACTCTATGCATATACTAATGCTGATTGGGAAAGTAATGTGGATGATAGGAAAATTACAAGTGGAGGTGCATTCTTTTTTGGTAAGAGACTAATCTCCCAGACTAGTAAGAAACAAGATTTTATCTCTCAATATACTACTTCAAAGCTGAGTATGTTTTTGCTTCTATAAGTTGTAATCAATTTGTTTGGATGAATCAAATGGTGAAGGATATAAGGATAAACATTGGTGGACCTATTGCTATTTACTATGATAACTTTAGTGCGATAAATATCTCAAAGAATCTTGTACAACATTCAAGGACAAAGCATATTTCTATTAAGTATCATGTCTTGAGGGATATAGTCAGTGAAAAGGAAGTAAAATTGAAGTTTGTGTCTACTAAGGAACAGATTGTTGATATCTTTAGAAAGCCTTTTCCAAAGGATACATTTGAGTATCTCAGGTGGAAGATTTGGGTAATAACCCCTTCTGATAAAAAATAATGATGCTAAAGATGACAAAAGTCCATAAATCTATTAGAATATCATTTACTCGATTGATGAGTTTGGGGACTACTCCTTACGGGAGCAGTCTTATGTATCTTATGGATTGGTACTAAGATTTTCCTATTTTTCTTTTTCTTTGAGGTGATTTCAGTTCTTTTTTATGTCTTTGGCCCTTTACCATTGAATCCAAAGGGGGAGAGATTATGTGAAAAATAGAGATGATTTTACTAGGAGAGATTCTATTGAAGTTGGATATTTAGAGTGATCAAGGGAATATATTGTGGCTATACCTTCAAATTGATCAGGTCGATATATTGAATTCTTTGTGCATTGATTAGTTTTTCACTTCATATGTTCTCATCAATGCCAAAGGGGGAGATTGTTGGAATATTGTTGAGCATGTCATAGTTTGGAGTTTATGTGTGTTGACATTAATATTTTGTCATTGATGTCAATGTAATGATTTTTGTTGAAGATAGTGTGTTCAATATGTCTAGTAAGGAAGATTTTGGTTGTCCAGGTGCTACATTGAATATCTTATGTTGTGATCATAAGGTGTGATTTAGATATGTCTATATTTGGTCGACAGAGGTTCAAAAAAGTTTGAGTGATCATGAGGAAGATATGATTGATCTATCAAGTGACTGCATTTCAGTGTTCCTATTGTGACAGAGGTTAAGTTATTGCTTTGGCAAGGATCAGTGCTTATGTTTCAGGTGGGAAAAATACGGTGATGTATTTGGGACTTTATGTTGGTTCCTCAATCAGTTTTATTCATGGTTAAGAAATTTATCTTCCTAATGAGACATGATTCTATGTTTTGAGTTGTTGGTATTCACTGCAGAGATGAGTTTGGATTATGAGTTCAATATGTTGAGAAGATTTGAGAAGTTAATCTTGTTGCTTCCTGGTATTCATGGATCATGTTATGACATTTTTCTGGATCACATTGATCGAAGGTGATCACATGTGGAAATTTTCTAGTGTGTTGGCATTTCTCTGTTTAAGTCTTGGCCTACTTGGTGAAGTAACGTATTACGATTCTTCACGTGGTTTTGGCGAAGTGTTGCGTGTTCAAGGATGTCTCTTTGGATCCTATCTAAGTCTTGGCCAATTTGATTTGGATTTCCTTGTAGTTTGAGAATAATATTTGTATCATTCTTGTGTATAGGTCCTAGCCAACCTTTTTGATGAATTATTTATTGTAGCATGTATATAATGGGCAATCATTTTTGTGATTGCAGTATGAATGTATATGTAGTTTTGGTGTATATATGAACATATTTGTATTCTTAAATTAAGGCAGAGATTGTACTTCATTAGATTTGTATTGGCATTGCAAATGTTATATGCTAGTTCAGATATTCCCCTATGAATTGTTATCAGAATTGATCAGTGAGCCTGACGGAGTGCCAGATCGTTGTATTGTGAGAAGTGTACTCTAGGTAGTGGGCCTATGAATGCATGTGCATTACCTTTTGTATTTATTTTCTCTTAACTGGGTAGTACATCTAACAGAGTACAATTATCTAGTGGGTTTGACTCCCACCAGGGTTTTCCCTTAACTGGGTTTCCTCGTGAACAATTCTTGGTGTTTTGTGTTATGTTTTGTTGATCTTGCATTATTATTTATTTTTCAGATTTGTAAATGATTTAAATGAGTTAAAGTTTATTAAGTGTGTACAAATTATTCACCTCCCTCCTCTTAGTTGTGCATGCCTCCTTTTGGGCCTAACAATTGGTTTCAAATCTGAGTAGTTTTGAATAATCTTGATCACTTGAAGGAGATTTGTCATGGAAAGTATTAGAAAAGAAAGCCCAAAGTTTGATCAGAGAAACTACTTGATATGGAAGGATCGGATGACTACATACTTGATATGCATGGGGATATGATATGAATATTGGGAGAGTACTCAGAAGCCTTACACAATTCCTAATGACTTATCTCAGGCTACTACTGAAGAAAATAAAAAAAATCAAGGAGAACATGTGAGAAAGGGAAGCCTTGATCAATTGCCTATCTGATTTGGAATATTTTCATATCTATGGTTGAGGAATGGAAAAAATTAGAAACTACTTGTGAAGGTGACAAGTATGTTAAGCAAGCTAAGTTGTAAGGATTAAAATAAAAGTAAGAGAATATGAAGGTGAGTGAAAGAGAAACTACTTTAGCCTATTTGCAGAGAGTAAATCATCTAGTTTGTCAAATCAGATGTGCTGGTGGTACGATGTCTGATAATGAAGTTGTAGACAAAATTTTGAGATCTTTACCCGTGTGTTACAGTGAGAAGGTTTCAGATATTGAGGAATTGAGGACTATAAGAAACATATCAAGAGAAGCTTTGGCAGGTAGACTTTGTGCTTATGAGATGACTACACTTGGTAAGGAACTTCTGAAGGTTGAAACTGCATTTAAAGCCATTGTGACTAAGTATGATAAGGGAAAAATTTCTTCTAAAGAAAACTTCAAACACTATGCTAGAAACAATGGGAAGAGATCATAGAAGAGGAAAGGAAGATTGATGAACTTTAAGCCTTGATTGTAAAAAGACTACCTAACGGTTCCGCTAAGTATGAAATAAATTTGCCTTTTAAATGCTTTAATTGTAATAAGATTGATCATATTGCATATAGATGTCCTAATAAATCTTCTAAGGAGCCTAAGTTGAGATCTAAGAAATTTCAATCTAAGGGATATATAAAAATTTTAATGTTGAAGAAGGTGTGACTGATGACGAGTCTGGAGAAGAAGAAGAAATTGTGTTTATTGTTATTAAAGAAGATAATCTTAATGAAGAGAAAGCTTTGGTTTCACATGTTGATAAAAGAAGTGAACGGGTCATTGATAGTGGATGTTCACATCACATGACTGGTGATAAAATTAAGTTTGTGAAATTTGAAGATTATGAAGGAGGTGTTGTCATATTTGGTAACAATGCTCATTGTTCGATTAAAGTCAGAGGATCTATTACTCTCTAGTGAAATAATAGTACTGATAATGTCTTGTATGTTCAAGGATTAAGACAACCTATTGAGTGTTGGACAACTACTAATAAAGGCTACCAATTGGAATCCATGGAAGGAGCATGTAAAATAGTTGGAAGCATTGGAGATCTAATTGCATCCGGTATAGAGACTATAGGTAATTTATTTCATTTTAAAATAGTTGAGAATGAGTTCTTGGTACCTAATATTGATTATAGTTGGTTATGGCATAGAATATTTTGTCATGTGAACTTTGATAATATGGTGAAAGTTAGCACTATTAATGTTGTAAGAGATCTTCCTAAATTGATGAATTCTAACAATTTGTGCAAAGATTGTCAATTGGGTAAACTAACTATATCTACTTTTAAGAATAAGACAAATTCTTCAAATGGATTGTTGGATTTTGTACATACTGAACTATGTGGTCCTACTAAGACAAGAATCTATTATGGTGATCTAGATACTTTATGTTATTTATTGATGACTATTCAAGGATGATGTGGGTTACATTTGTGAAGGAAAAATCAGAATCTTTTCAAAAATTTTAGATATCCAAATGATGGTAGAGACTACACCGAAAATGATACCAAAGGATCTGCTACAAAGCCTACACTAAAAAATGCATGGTATGTAAGAATCAATCATTTTGAAGATGCTATTATTGGTGATAAGGATATAGGTGTTCAAACTAGAGGAAGAATTGCTAGAGATGAAAGATTTGTATTATTTGAATTTGAAAAATAAGCATGTAATGATGAAAATTTGGTGAAAGCGATGAGAGAAGATCTTGATTAGATTGGGAAAAAAACAAGACCTGGATTCTTTTTCCCAGGCCTATGAAAAAGAATGTGATTGGTACTAAATGGGTATTTAGAAACAAGTTGCATGAAGATCATAAGGTGGTTCAAAACAAAGAAAGACTAGTATGTAAAGGGTAATCATAGATGAAAGGTATTGATTTTATAGAGACCTTTTCTCCTGTACCAAGACTTGAAGTTGTTAGATTACTTCTTTCTTATTCAGCTTACAAAAAATTTAGTATATCAGATGGATGTTAAGTCTATAGTCTTAAATGGTGAATTAGAGGAAGATGTTTACATTGAGCAGCCTAATGGTTTTACTCTAACTGAGGAAGGAGATATGGTTTGTAAATTACAAAAAAAATTTTATGGATTGAAGCAAGCTCCTAGATCTTGGTATGCTATATTGGACAAGTATTTGATAAAGATTGGATTGAGTAAGGGTATAGCTAACAGTAATTTGTATTTCAAAATAGTTGATGATAATATCTTCATTGTTGAAGTTTATTTTGATGATATCATATTTGGCGGTGAAGATGAATTGAGTAAAGGATTTGCTGATGAAATGCAAAAAGAATTTGAGATGTCTATGATAGGTGAAATGAAATTATTTCTTGGATTGCAAGTTATACAATTGGATAAGGGAATTTTCATTACACAGTCCAAATATGTCAGAGAGTTGTTGAAAAGGTTTGGTATGGAAGATTCAAAACCTTTTGGAACTCCTATGGTTACTGGTTGCAAGTTGACTAAATATGATGAATCCCCTTGTGCTAATAAAACAAAATATAGATCTATGATCGGTGGATGGAAATATCTAACTCATACTAGACCAGATATATGGTTATTTTCAAGAGAATTTTTAGATGCTTGAAGAGTACAACTTACTACAGATTATGGCATAGAAGAGATGATGACTTTACTCTATGTGCATATACTAATGCTAATTGGGAAGGTAATGTGTATGATAGGAAAAGTACAAGTGGTGGTGCATTCTTTTTGGGTAAGAGACTAATCTCTTGTACTAGTAAGAAACAAGATTGTATCTCTCAATCTATTGTTGAAGCTGAGTATGTTGTTGCTTCTATAAATTATAATCAAGTTGTTTGGATGAAGCAAATGTTGAAGGATATAAGGATAAACATTAATGAACCTATTGTTATTTACTGTGATGACTCTAGTGCAATAAATATCTCAAAGAATCTTGTGAAACATTAAAAGACAAAGCATATTCCTATTGAGAATCATGTCTTGAGGGATAAAGTCAATGAAAAGGAAGTAAAACTGGAGTTTGTGTCTACTAATTAAGGAATAGATTGCTGATATATTTACAAATCCTTTGTTGAAGTATATATTTGAGTATCTCAGGAATAAGTGTGTGGTAATAGCCCCTTCAGATCAGAAATAATGATGCTAAGGTTGGCATCAGTCCAGAAATCTATCATAAAATCATTCACTCGATTGATGAGTTTGGAGACTACTCCTTAGGAGGAGCAATTTTATGGATCTTATGGATTGGTACTAAGATTTTCCTATTTTTCCTTTTATTTGAGGTGAATTCTTTTTTATTTCTTTGGCCCTTTTCCATTGATGTCAAAGGGGTAGATATTGTGTGAAAAATAGAGATGATTATGCTTGGAGAGATTGTGTTGAAGTTGGATATTCAGGGTGATCAGGTGGATATATTACATAGTTATACCTTCAAAGTGATTAGGTGGATATATTGATGTTTTTGTGCCTTGATCATTTTTTAACTTCATATGTTGTCATCGATGTTAAAGGAGGAGATTGTTGGAAGATTGTTGAGTATGTCAGAGTTTGGAGTTTGTGTGTGCTGACATTAATGTTGTGTCATTTTTTTGGGATTAAGGGGAAGTATGTACTAAGAGGGGAGGGGTGAATTAGTACCTCTAAAACTTTTTGTATCCTTTAATCAATTAACCTTCGTAATCAATTGCATGTCCATTCAATCTGATCTAAACTATCTTGATGTGAGTTATATCAATTCATAACATTAATAAACATGTGAATCACTCATAGAAACATTCATGAAAGTAATTGACACATAACACAAGATATGATATCACAGAAAACTCTTGTTAAGAAGTAAAAACTGTGGTGGGGATGGCACCCACAAAACTTCACTATCTGTAGATTGGAAGGGGCTGGTTAAGGCTTACAATTTGATCACTTCTGATGATCTACCCTGTTAGGAGTATCAATGGAGACCTGTTAAAGTCTACTATGTTAAGATCTTTAACAACACTGTTAAGTGTGCACTCGGTTAAGAGATTTGATGTTGGACTGTTAAATCCACCTTCCTTGAAAGGATTTTTACACTTTGCTCCACTTGTTAGAATGCTAGAGAATTACAAATTGACCTGGTAAATGTAATCTCCTATTGCTGATATAGATCCAATATAGTTTACATGAAAAATATTATCACCTAATTGTGATTGATTAATACCTCTAATTATCAGTTTCCTTTGTTCTTTGTTCTGCTAACCAAATCCTCCTTTTGTTGTTCTTGTTCTTGAAACTCTCAATTCAATCCATAGATGTACTTGTTATGTTCTCCTCTCTCTCTTTTATTTTCACACACACATTCTAATGAATGATTGCATCATCTATTTATAGATGGATTGACTTCATCTAGTTTTGATAAAAACAATGTTGACTCTAAGATCAGGTTTACAACTTATACCTAGTCTCCTAGTCTATGTGTTTTAAATCAGTTAGACTAATTAAAACACTTACATTAATGTTTCTTGTCCATAAAGAAATGGATTTAAAATAATTAAATATCCTATAAATAGAATACACTTGCTTTATCTGATGTAGAAGTCAAATCCACATTTTGCGGGCTGCAACTAAATTTTGGTCCTGTCTGTTGGTCATCCTTGACTGTCCTTCAGTTTTGTCTATCGGTTGCACTACATCTGTCTTGTCGGTTTGCACTGTAACTTTTCATTTTGGGTTCCATTTTATCTATCTACTTTGTAATTTTCAATTTACACACTAACTTGGTGTCACTGGTTCTCTTTGTACTTAGTCATCTCTAGTGATCTCTTAATCTGATCTTCAGTTTTCTCTTTCCTGTCTTTCGGTGTAGGCTTACCAAAAGTGTTGTTTGTATACTAATGGAAAATTAATGTCATCAATCTCCCCCTTTGACATTAGTATCAAAAAGTGATATGTGCAAAATACTAACAAAATGTTAAGTATAGACAACATATATAATCCTTAGTCATTTAATGACTCCCCCTATGTATATGCTGGTATATCTGTACATATGATATATTTTCCTTCTACATATCATTTTCCCTTTATGAATATACATATACATATCTATCATTTTCCCATCTGGATGAATTTACATAACATTTTCCCTTTTTATTTTGTACTTATATCATTTCCCCCTTTATTTGATATTAAGGGAAAAGGTATATCATTTTACCTTAGAGCTTATCAAAAATATGGGAATGTGAAGACTTCATGTCCTCCATCATTTTCTCCCATTACTCTTTGATTTTCTCTAGAGCCATGTGCTCAAGTGTGATCTTTGAATGCATATCATAGATGTTGTCTACTAGAGACATTTTAGGAGTTCCTATCAGTTGCCTTGCAGAACTGATATGCTGTTGGAGTAGGGTAAGATTTGGCAGAAGTTGAGCTTGTAGCTCGATTAGTTCTTCTTTGAAATGTGTTTCTGCTTCCCATAGATCCCACCTTAACCTTTTTACCTCAATTATCTTCTCATAATGTAGTTTGACTGTATTTTCTCCATCTATGGTTAAGCTACTAGATCTGTTTGCTAGATCTGCATCTAGCTTTGCTATATTGTCACTATTTTCCTTAGTGAACTTCTCTATTGTACTAAGATTTTGAATCAAGGTTATAGCTTTAGATGTGATGGGGTCTAATTTAGATAGGAATTATGATAGTTTTACCTTATTTACTGCCACTTCTTGGCTGATGTTCTGTATGAGATTCTGATGGTACTTCATTTTGGCTCTCTCCGTAATTGCCTTTTCAATATCAATGTTCTGAGTTGTGATTGCATCAGTGAGGGTAGCTAATTGATCAAGTATTGGCTTGTTTTGATCAATGTCAACATCGCACACTATTTGATGTAGTATGTCCTATGTTGTCTCCAGTACCATGGAGTCCCTGTGCTATTTCTTCAGCTTCTCTTGCAATGCCTTCCTTTGGCATATCTCTCCATATTCTTGTAATGCTTCAAAGTCAAGTGTAGAGGGGTCACACTTTGGTATTTCAATGATTTCATCCAATGTAACCTCTAACTTTCTCTTCTTTGTCTTTTTCTTTTTCTTATGTGACTCAGTAGAATGTAACACCATTGCCAATTTCTCATCCTTTTCTGTTGTGCTCGATGAAGTGACCTGTTGTGCTTCTTTCTACTGCTTGGTGTCAGTTTCACCTCATCAGGTGTTTACAGACATCTCCACATTCACCTTAACATCATCGGTAGCACTCTTGTCTATTTTCTCAGGAGTACCATCTTTTGGTTTGTCTTCTTCATTGGTGTCCTTTGGTTCATCAGTTCTTGTTTCTTTATTCTTCTCTTGAGTCTCTGCATCTTTGTCTGTATCTCTTTTAGTAACCTTGTTAGTGTTAGTTACATCTTGAGTATCTCCGATGTCTTTCTGACCATCGGTTTTATCCTTGTTTTCTTCTTCTCCTGCATCCTTTGGAGTGTCCTTCTGTGGTGATTTTATTGTTTCTTACAGGATAATGATAGCTTGTATCAATATAGGTAGTTTTCCTGGAATGTTCACCTGTGTAGTATCAACATTTGTGTCCTTCTCACCAGTTTTTTCCTTTGAAACATTGACACCTTCATCCTTATTGATTTCATATGCTGGGTCATTGGTAAGGTCAATGAAATTAGTATCCACAATGTTGTCATTTGTAGTATCATCCCATATTTCATTTGTAACATCTGCAGTCTTGTTCCCTATTGTATCATCCTCTTCTTTATCTAACTCAATGGATGTATCATCTTTAATTGCCTTGTCAACATCTTGTTTTTGAAGGTCTTTTTCAAGGCTTACCTCCTCAATAGGTCTATTGATGATTTTTCACCATGTATTTTGGCTATCATGTTCAATTTCAATTAACTTTCCTTCAAGAAATTTATATGCCCTCATCTTTGGTGATAATTCCTTGTTGTGTTTCTCCATCATCTCATCTATCTCTTCCTTCTTAGATTCAGGTAGCATTAGAGAAACAAGTACTCTCTCTTTGATCTCTTTCTCATTCTTCAATGCAAATGTCCAACAGGAGGATATCTATCCAAGAGTTCCCTTGGTACATAACTTCCTTCAAATTGCATTGGTACATATTTGAAGTTGTGCATTTTAGCTATCTTGGCTCCCTCAATTTTATTCTGATCTTCTTGATTTAGTTTCTACCATTTTCTAATGTTTGGATCTATAATAGATCCAGAATTTGCAATAAACACAAAAATGTCATCAATAGTGTTAGGTTCTTTTACCTTGACATTTTCTACCTCTATGGCTTCATCTTTCTCGGTGTCATCTATGTTCTCTCGGGTTTTGATGAATTTCCATCCTTTCATGTTTTTTTCTCTTTTCTGTGTGGGATATTTCCTCTTGTAAGTCCTGACCTTTCCTTTCTTCAGAGGTGGAGTAGATTCTTTGGATGTTTGGCTTCTAGTCCTTGAAGAAGATATTGTCCTTGGTTTCTTAGATGGTGGAGGAGGTGGCGAATCTGACTCTATTTCCTCAGAGTCATTCTTTTATTCATCTTTACTGATAGATAACTGTTCTTCAATTTCCTCCTCTTGTTCAACTTCTTCACCTTCCTCAACTTATTCCTCGGTTGCTGACAGAATCTTCTTGAGATTCTTTACCATCTTGGCTTTCTTTTTTACTATCTTCTTGATAACTAGGCCTGATTTAATTTTTGCCTTGGCCTCTTCATATGTGCCAAACCTTGGTTGCTTCTTTTCCAGTGGTTCATTGATTAAGGCATCAATTGCCTTTGTTGTAAGATCAATGTTGATCTCATATTCCAATGGTTGTAACCATGTTGTCCTTGCTACAACAGGTTTGATGTAAGTATTATCTGTGTCAACCATGAAGCATATCTCATTCTTATATTGCTCAATGAGTTGGTCGGGGATTCTTACCCTCATTTGCATTCATTCTTTGAATACATTGAAGTATTCATCCATGACTATTTCAAAGTTATCTCCCAGTGTAGCTATGTGCTCACTGATTTGCATGGTGACCGGTTTGGTGTTGTCCCATTTCACATCTCCTGCCGATGGGAAATTTTCTTGAAAATAAAAGAAGATACACATTATTAGTGAGCCAAACTTACAAGTATTTGACTTTGCATTCTTGGTTGTCTTTAGGTTGTCCTTCAACTGATTCAGGAGTAGTTTGGATAAGTCCAATTGTGTACCCTTCTTCACAATTTTGTAGGTTGTGTCCATTGCACCTGATGCTATGTTGTTTAATCTACTTGCCTGGAAGAATTTTTAACCCAAAACACATGCACCAAACTTGATCTCATCATTGGTTATTGTTGTTACTTTCAATCCTCGACCATCCCATTTGGCTCCTGTCATCTTTTCAGTCTTTTCCTTCAGTGGATGCGTCAGTGCCTTTACTTTATCGGTTACGGGGTAACCGGTGACTGCATGGATGACATCTCAGGTTATTTCCTTTAGTTCATCCAAAAATAACTTGTTGTTATGCATTCTGCTCAGTACTAACTGAATTCATTTGGTTTTGAAGAATTTCAAGAACATTAGGGCATTGGTGAGCCCTTTCACTTTAATGTGTTTGTGTTTTTCCTTGAGTGTTCCATCATCATTGCACAACTTCTTGTAGGATTCTTCAACCTCTGAGCTTCCTATTTCTACTATCTTGAAATGTATGAAGGATCAAAATCTTCAATAGTAAAACCCTAGCTAGAATGCATGAGAACCAATGTTGTCGGGTTGTGAGGCAACCTCAGGATGGATCTTATAGTTGGGTTCCTCACAAGTCATGTTATTGATGAGCTTGAACTCATCTTTCTTTGCATTCTTGGATTTTATAGTTCGTGAAGTTGATGCCATTTTCAGATATTTAAGGCTTCTGCGTAATGCATAAAAATGGAGTTTTCAGTCTTGAAGAACTTACTATTTGTGCTTGCAAAGATCTCTAAACTGCTTTAGAGTGTTGGAGGTTGAGTCGTGATCGCTCTGTAGCTTGGTTGCTTTCTGCTCGAAAATCACCTTTGGTCATTCTGCTCTGGGTTTCATGACAAATGAATCATTCTGATGCCCTATTTATAGCTATTGCCCTAAAATGCATGCCATAAATTCTTACCAACTCCTCGGTGTATAAAGACTAAGTTCGTTGATGAAGACTTTACTTCCATCGGTGATACAACATTTTGTAGAAGTCGATGTTCACTTTTCTTTTACCGACAGGTTTCAGTATCACTGACAACTTGTTCATGTGCTTGTTTACTAACGAGGCTTGGTCTATACTAGAAACTTTTGCTTTTAACTGACGCTTCTCGATAAATCTAGGTAGTCTTAACTTTGAGTGTATACTGACGGGTTTCGGTATATATGCCCGAAAGTATAGTTATCACATATTTTATCAAGTACAACCATGATGCATCTTTCTTATGCTAATTTGGAATTATATCAACATATTATGGAACTGATGTAAAGTAATAGCATGGGGTAATGCAGCTCCATACTTACTTGTTTTGCTTAGGTGGGGTTGGTGATGTCACCGGATCCATTGGATGGGGTGTCACCATTTGCATTTCTCATTCCAGCTTCATCATTGCTTGAAGCTTTTCTCCACATTTTGTCTCTTTCCCTCCGGATATATTCAATGGTGTTTCCATTGGGATATGTGCTTATTTCTGTCATTCGGTCTCTGTAGTCTTTCTTGAGATGACCAACTTTATTCTAGTGTAAGCATGCCATTATGGGGTTAGTCCAGCTTCTAGACTTTCTAGTCCATTGTCTCATACAGTTTGCAGCAATGTGACCATATCTTTTGCATGCTGTTGTAAAGTAGAAAACGGGGTTTAGGAGATGTAAAGATGAAAAAGTTTGATAAAGGGGGAGGTTTGAATTGTTAATTGTTGTTTGTGTTGATTTCCTTAACCCTACTTTACACTTACTTGAATTTGATTGATTATATATTGCAATTGTGATTGTGATTAAGGGAAGATAAGATGCTCCTTTCTTTCACCCTCAAATACACAAATAGGAGATCCAATTTTGATTAACCCTAAAGGGTTAATACACAAATGAATCCACTATTTGGAAAGAGACCAAGAAAGGGGATCTTAAATTCTGTAATTTGATTGATTAATATGATTAATGACAGTAATTGAAAAGAATAGGAGAAAGTACCAACCTTAAAAAATAGCAGATCAAAGATTTCTATTTTCTGAAATCTGTAGACTATTTCTGGAGATGCTGATAGTTGATACTGAACTGGAACACAGAGATGGACAAAACCCAAAAATATTTTTCTATTCCGATGTTGTCTTATGAAAAAGGTTGACCCTGTACCACTTTTGCCAACTCGATCTGCTCAACTCCGAAAGTGTCCCTGTTCGCACAGTCTGAAAGAAATCCGAAAAGGGTATCTAGATTTGGCCTCAGATCTACAGTACCGAACCTGTACCTACAATAAAAATGTTTTTTTGTTGGGGGAAAGGGGTTTTCCTTGGTCAAACCCCAGTTTTTGAATTAACCTTAATATATGCAATTGAAGATTGCATAAAGAATAAAGCAAAACTCAAATTCACCTTGCTTGTAATGTCCTTGTGGCGAATTTGAATCCATGGATCCACAAGTATGCTTCAAAACATAGAATTTAGAATGGAAGGATGTCTTCAATATCTTTCTTGTAGATCTCCAACACCAAGTTTTGAATGGGTTCTTAAACTTGACAAGGGCTTTGGAAGTAGATGGATGGAGAGATCATCACCAAAAGGGCACTTCTTTGGCTTGAATCCTTCAATGGCCTCCAATGGATCTCCTTCATGCAAATGGATACTTGAGAATGATGGATGCTTGCTTCAAATATTGCTTAATTTCTTGCTTGGACTTCACTTCATAAGGATGCTTG
>MU225826.1:3843512-3862008 GCA_018584345.1 Thuja plicata | reverse complement strand
CAAATGAATCCACTATTTGGAAAGAGACCAAGAAAGGGGATCTTAAATTCTATAATTTGATTGATTAATATGATTAATGACAGTAATTGAAAAGAATAGGAGAAAGTACCAACCTTACAAAATAGCAAATCAAAAATTGTTGTTTTCTGAGTTCTGTAGACTATTTCTAGAGATGCTGACAGTTGATACCGAACCGGAACACAGAGATGGACAAAACCTAGAAATATTTTTCCATTCTGATGTCGTCTTATGAAAAAGGTCAACCCTATACCACTTTTGCCAACTCAATCTGCTCAACTCTGAAAGTGTCCCTGTTCGCAAAGTTTGAAAGAAATCCGAAAAGGGTATCCAGATCTGGCCTTGGATCTACAGTCCCAAACCTGTACCTGCAAGAAAAATATTTGTTTGTTGGGGGAAAAGGATTTGCCTTGGTCAAACCCCGGTTTTGAAATTAACCTTAATATATGTAATTGAAGATTGCATAAAGAATAAAGCAAAACTCAAATTCACCTTGCTTGTAATGTCCTTATGGCGAATTCAAATCCCTGGATCCACAAGTATGCTTCAAAACATGGAATGTAGAATGGAAGGATTTATTTAATCTATTGCTTGTAGATCTCCAACATTAAGTCTTGAATGGGTTCTTGAACTTGACAAGGGCTTTTGAAGAAGATGGATGGAGAGATCACCAAAAGGGAACTTCTTTGGCTTGAATCCTTCAATGGCCTCCAATGGATCTCCTTCATGCAAATGGATACTTGAGAATGATGGATGCTTGCTTCAAATCTTTCTTAATTGCTTGCTTGGACTTCACTTCATAAGGATGCTTGATGCTTGATTAGAAGACTTGAATTGCTTGATCGTGGTTAGAGAAAATGAGAGGAGAAAGCTCCCTTTTATATGAAACTAGGGCACAATCTTCTAAGGAGGCCTACATAGGATAATTAAATCATCATTTAAGCCTTTACCCCTAGGAGAGGACCTATATTAAATATGATTTAGGAATCAACCGATTTGGAACCTGAAACTGCCGACCCGGAAGCGGGAATAGATATTTTGTGAAGACCGACATCCCAGAAACCAAAAGTTTCTAGGATTTGGACCCCGAGACAAGGTCGAGGTTGGCCTTGTCCTAGGACAGGGCTGAGGTTGACCTTGTCCTAGGGTAGGGCTGAGGTTGACCCTGTCCTAGGAGGTGGACCCTATCCTCAGATCCCAGGATCACAGGTCAGAGACCTAGAATGCATAATTTAGGTCAGGAAATGGAGGTTAGAAAGGTAGGCCAGGGGGGAAGCCATGTAAAGATTAGGAACCCATTTAGAGGCACTTTTCATGACCCCAAACCACTCACTTGGAAGGCTAAACTAGTCTCCTATGGAAGTGCTTCCATTTTCTGACTATACAGCTGTACAATTTGTCCAAGTATTGTAGTCCCATACATACTAATTACCGATTCTCTTCGGTTGATAGGGAGTTTCTTGACCTTTAGGCTTCCATGTTTGCCTTTTCTTTTTGCATCATTAATAGTTGTGTGCCCATTCATTTTGCATGTAGGACAGTATTTGTCCATGTAGGTTTCCTTCTTTGGTTGTTTCATCTCAGACTTACATTCATATCTTTTATGACCTTTCTTGTTACATTTATAACAGAATCCTATGAATGAAGATGTAGATTTAGGAATACCTTTCATTTTTCCTCTGCATACATTTGATGTATGGCCTTTATTTCCATAGTGATTTCATGTAAGCTTTGTTGGTCTTGGATTTTCATAGACATTCTTTGGATTGGATTGATTTGATGATTCTCCATTTTTAGTAAAGCCTAGACTATTGTTGTTGTTGTTGTTGACTCTTCGTTGTCCCTCAAGAAAATCATCCATTCTTTTATTGCTTTCTTTAGCCTTTTTGATAATTTCATTATGATGTTGTTGTATTCTTAATTCATGCTTTAAATTTTCATTCTCATCCCTCAGTTCACCAATAGCTTCTATTCTTTCAAGGAGTTCAACATTTATTATGTTTGCCTCTTGACTCATAAGAATAATCTATTTTGTTATCTCATGGTGATGATCTGTAAGTCTTTGTATTTCAGACTCTTTTTCTTGTAGTTTTTCTACGATCTTTCTTCTATCATCAATTGCTAGTGTTCTTTCTTGTTCAGCCTATCTAGCATTGTTCATGACATCATTCATCTTTACCATCTGTGGCTCTTGACCAATTTGTAGAGATTTAACTTGTCCAGCCAGATGTAGATTGATTTCAGTTAGGCTTGTGATGCTTTCTTCTGATGTATCTGATGCTTTGTTTGTAGTTAATCTTGAAAAGAAATCTGGTATCTCTTCCTAATGATAATCTATCTCATTACAGTGAGATGCCATATTCTTTCTTTCATCCAACAACTATCTCATACTGATTCTAGCTTCTTTATACTATTCAAAGAACATTTGAATTTCAAGCTTTTTGTTCTCAATATTTTTATCAAGTTTGTACTTCTCCATTGTATTATCTTTTCTCTTAAGCCTTTAAGCTTTCTAAGAAGAGACTTAGCTCTGATACCAATTATTGGGATTAATGGGAAGTATGTACTGAGAGGGGAGGGGTGAATCAGTACCTCTAAAACTTTTTGTATCTTTTAATCAATTAACCTTTGTAATCAATTGCATGTCCATTCAATCTGATCTAAACTATCTTGATGTGAGTTATATCAATTAATAACATTAATAAACATGTGAATCATTCATAGAAACATTCATGAAATTAATTTACAGATAACAAAAGATATGATATCGTAGAAAACTCCTGTTAGGAAGTAAAAAATGTGGTGGGGATGGCACCCACAAAACTTCACTATCTACAGATTGGAAGGGGTCGGTTAAGGCTTATAATTTGATCACTTCTGATGATCTACCCTGTTAGGAGTATCGGTGGAGACCTGTTAAAGTCTACTCTGTTAAGAGCTTTAGCAACACCGTTAAGTGTGCACTCAGTTAAGAGATTTGATGTTGGACTGTTAAATCCACCTTCCTTGAAAGGATTTTTATACTTTGCTCCACTTGTTAGAATGATAGAAAATTACAAATTGAATTGGTAAATGCAATCTCCTATTGCTGATACATATCCTATATAGTTTACATGAAAAATATTATCACCTAATTGCACGATTGATTAATACCTCTGATTATCGGTTTCCTCTATTCTTTGTTCTGCTAACCAAATCCTCCTTTTGTTGTTCTTATTCTTGAAACTCTCAATTCAATCCATAGATGTGCTCATCTCTCTCTCTCTCTCTCTCTCTCTCTCTCTCTCTCTCTCTCTCTCTCTCTCTCTCTTTTTTTTTCACANAGATGTGCTCATCTCTCTCTCTCTCTCTCTCTCTCTCTCTCTCTCTCTCTCTCTCTCTCTCTCTCTCTTTTATTTTCACACACACATTCTAATGAATGATTGTATCATCTATTTATAGATGGATTGACTTCATCGAGTTTTGATAAAAACAATATTGACTCTAAGATCAGGTTTACAACTTATACCTTATCTCCTAGTCTATGTATTTTAAATCAGTTAGACTGATTAAAAAACTTACATTAATGTTTCTTGTCCCTAAAGAAATGGATTTAAAACAATTAAATATCCTAAAAATAGAATACACTTTCTTTATCTGACGTGGAAGTCAAATCCACTTTTTGTAGGCTGCAACTGACTTTCGGTTCTGTCTGTCGGTCATGCTTGACTGTCCTTCGGTTTTGTCTGTCGGTTGCACTGTATCTATCTTGTCGGTTTGCACTGTAACTTTGCATTTTGGGTTCCTCTGTCAGGTTCCATTTTATCTTTCTTCTTTTTGATTTTTTGGTTTACACACTAACTTGTGTCATCGGTTCTCTCTGTACTTAGTCATCTTTGATGATCTCTTAATCTGATCTTCGGTTTTCTCTTTCCTGTCTTTTGGTGTAGGCTTACCGAAAGTGTTGTTTGTATACTAATGAAAAATTAATTCACCACATTGATCTCAACATACTAATTTTTGTTGAAGAAAATGTGTTCAGTATGTCCAGTAAGGAATATTTTATTTGTTTAGGTGCTACATTGAATATCTTATGTTGCAATTGTAGGGTATGGTTTAGATGTTTCTATAATTGGCCCACAAAGGTTCACAAAATTTATTTCTTCAGTGAGGATTAGTATTGATTTTCCAGGTGCTATGAAGTTGGTGATGTATTTGGGACTTTATATTGCTTCCTCAACTAGTGTTGTTCATTATTCAGAGTTCAGCAAGTTATCTTCCTAATGAAACATGGTTTTCTGTTCTGAGTTGCTAGTATTCAGTGTAGAGATGAGTTTGGATTATGAGTTCAAGATATTGAGCAGATTGAAGAAGTTACTCTTGTTTCTTGTTGGTATTCGTGGATCATGTTATGACCTTTTTACTAGATCGCATTGATCAGAGGTGATCGCATGTGGTGATTTGCTAGCATGTTGGTGTTTCTCTATTTAAGTCTTGGCCAACTTGGTGGAGTAACGTGTTGTGATCCTTGGCGCGGTCTTGAAAAGGTTGTTGCATGTTCGAGGATGTTTCTTTGGATCCTATATAAGTCTTGGCCAAGTCTATTTGGATTGGCTTTTATTTTGAGCATAATATTTGCATCATTCTTGTGTATAGGTCCTAGCCGACCTTATGATGAATTAATTATTATAGCATGTATATAATGGGGAATCATTTTTGTGATTGCGGTGTGGATGTATGTTTGGTTGTGGTGTATATGTGAACATATTTATATTATGAAATTGAGTCAAAGATTGTACTTCATTAGATTTGTATTGGCATTGCAGATGCTATAAGTCAGTTCAGATATTGGACAGTTTGTCCACCCCTGTGAATTGTTATCAGAATTGATTGAAGTGAACCTGACTGAGGGCCAAATCATTGTATTATGAGCAGTGTACTCTAGGTAGTGGGTCTTTGAATGAATGTGTATTCCCTTTTGTATTTATTTTCTCTTAACTGGGTATTACTTCTAACAGAGTACAATTATCTAGTGGGTTTGACTCCCACCCTACTTTTCCCTTAACTGAGGTTCCTCGTGAACAATTCTTGATGTTCTGTGTTATATGTTGTGGATCTTGCATTACTGTTTATTTTTCAGATCTTTAAATAATTTAAGTTAGATAAATTTTACTAAGTGTGTACAACTGATTCACCCTCCCCCCCCTCTCAGTTGTGCTTGCCTCTTTTTGGGCCTAACAATGTGGGTATCAATAATATTTTTTACCAAATCAACTAAGAGTCATCCACATTGCAATATGTAATTATTTTTTGAGGTTCTTAAGATTTAGTGTGAGGTCTATAGTGGGTATCTTTAGTTTCCATACAAATTCCATATGTTTTTTATACCACCGTTTATTTTCTTCCACTTGAAACAAGTATGGTGGGTATGGTCTATATTTAAGATATGTTCAAGTCATTGATTTAATAGAGGAATTTATGATCATTTTACATTTAGTTTCAAATATTGAGCTTCCTTTAGATTTATATGTATTAAGTGTTTCTTTCAAAAATTAGATTTTAAATTCAAATTGGTTACACTAAGTGGTAGAAAATTAAGAATTGACAATAGATGCATTAATGGTAGTCTCGCTATTAAAATTTTACATCTAAGTTTGACCATTATTCATACTAGAAACAAATTACAAATAAAAATTGATTTAAAATAACTAATTATTTATGCAAACTAAAAGCTAACCAAAAAAAATAAGATCATAAAGAACAACTTGTAATCTAGGAGAAATATGTAGTAAGTGGTGCTATCATTGACTTTCAAGGATATTGTATTGACTTTTGAATTGTGAATTTTTAAAATTTGGTGGTTATAATTTTCTTAATAGTATAAGAAATTAGACAGGGTTTTAGTTATTAGATTGTATTACACTAATACAAAACCCTAAGACTTGAAAACCACCATACTATTATTACCTTGAATTCAAGATGTCTATAAAGAGAAATGTCACAAGAATTTGATTTGTTAATTTTTTAATAAAAGAATTCGAGAAGACTTGAAGATTGAAAAATGATATCTAGAAATATTTTGAGATCTTTAAAGGGAATTTGTGGTTAATGACCTTATTTCCAAGCGAGATAATTATTTTATCATATTAGAGAAAGGATATTAAATTAATCCCGTCTACAACATTTGGAGCTTGTGTTTGCATAAATTCACAATGCCAAACTATTTTTATATTGGCCCATGAAATAAGAAACAAAATTAGGGATTTTAATCAAAATTAACACAACAATTATCAAGGAAAAAATAGACTTTGGGAAAAGGATAATAAAAAACTAAGTTTTAATGTTTTTAACTTTAAGTACAAAGTGAGTAGGAATGCATTTAGAAACATGAAGCTACCAAAGCATATATAGTGTGTAGATGGAAGCCCAATTAAGAAGAGACTTATATAGGATGAAGATTTGAAACCTTTCACTATGAGAAAGTTTCAAGATTACTTTAAAATGGAATTCCCAAATTGTTATTGGGTCGTAAGTTCCAAACATGAAAAAATCATTAATGGATGGTCACCACTTACATATTTCTCGCTTCGAAAGTCACAAAGAATAAATATATGATTACAAGGGCTAAATCTTTAATTTAATAAATTCATGAAGAATCAGGAACTTACAAGAATTTTAGGTCACTAAATAACTTCAAGTACTCTTTGATTTTATGCGTAATACACCTTTACAAGTACACTTAGAAATGGCTAAAAGTAGAAGATTAAGATCTACTTTTAATGAGTTTTCCAACTAGAATATGTAGAAACTAGTTCAACTTTGGAGTGTACACATAGACAAGCATGTTGGAAAAATGGTCAGACCTCCCCTCAAGATCTGTGACATGGTTTAACTGTCTCCTATGGATTCTATAAGTCTAGTGGTTGTATTAGGCATTAACAGGTCATTTTTTGGTGCAACAGAAACCACACTTGTAACAAGTGGTATCAGAGCTTGATCATAGGTTTGAATCACCTCGGGTAACGCTGAGGGGGAGATTGTTGGAAAAATGGTTAGCGCTCCCCTCGGGATTCATGACATGGTTTAACTATCTCCTATGGATTCTATAAGTCTAGTGGTTGTATCGGGGCTTGGTAACATGTTTGAATCCCTTCGGGTAATGCTGAGGGGGAGATTGTTGGAAAAATGGTCAGCGATGCCCTTGAGATTTGTGACATGGTTTAACCTCCTCTTGTTGATTCTATATGTCTATTGGTTGTATCAGGCATTAACAACTCAATCTTTTGGTGCAACGACAACCACACTTGTAACAAAGCACAATTATAAGGCATGTTCTATCAAATTGGTTCCCTTGGTTTAGCCCATGGTTTTGGCAACACTTACGGTTTCCTACTCTTTTCGATCTATTTCTGGGATGCTTGAGATGAAGCTCGCATGAAGATGATTTCAAAGTTAGGTTATGATGCTAAATTGAATCTAAACATATGTTAAATACCTCATTTATCTAATGTTTTTTTTTTACAAAAGTGGCAAGCCACTAATATATTAATTATATATTAAATAGGTTCAAGAGCTCTTGGAGGAAAGAACCAGTGAAGAAAACCTTCATTCCTTGCTCAAAATACAAAGATATGAAACTGACCTCTTAATCTACTACCTATGAAACAACCTATTTCAATATATCCTTATTACCTTGAGCTTATAGATGGAAACCAAAAGGTTCCAAAAACATAACACTAAGTGTTTACATTTTATGGAATAACCTTACATTTTCATATGCAATGAAGCAAAGAACATGATACAAGATGTTTATATTAGCACTAAAATTTTGCATTCTCCTAACTTTGAATCCTCTATGATTTTTGGTCTCAACCTTTTATGATTACTTTATTAACAACCTGAAAGAGTGCCCTTTACTTAGTTTTAAATTCATTTTTTAAGTCTTGACCATGTTGTCGACATATTTGAAAAATACCATGGGGATTTTGTCTTGATTCAATTGTTAAAATATTTCCCATATCTCAAAACAGAGGTTGCAATGAACCTCATGTTGTAGACATCGAGCACAAAATTGCAAAATTTGTTGCAAGGTTCATTGCATATTAGGGCATTCTATAAACAAAATTTGATTTCTCGTGAGTTGCCCAAAAATTGATGTCCTTTCATCTATCATACTTAAATCAAAAAGTAATGTAGACCACAGGATACACTTAAGCAGACACAAAACTTCAAAATTTGGAAGAGCTTGTGTTCCATGTCTCTTACTCTTCCATCGGTTGTACGCCCCCATTCACTTTCATCACAATTTTCAGATTGACACTAATTATTGTTTTGATTTTCTACAGAGGCATTCAATGCATTTTGAAGATGTACCTCTGCCCCACTATTAATAGTTTATTACCCAACAAGAATTATGTCTTGACAGTTTTGTATGAAATTCACTCAAGTGCTTTCCAGGATTGTAAAATATCCAATGCATTTGACAGAAATATAGAAACTAGCTGCAAAGGAAATAAAATTATTTTTTCTTGAGGATACAATATTTCATCACCCACCAATTTATTGATAATCCTTTTACAATGTTTGCATTGGAGATTAAAAATTTGTCCAAGCTAATCATTAGTAATATGTTCTTCAAATGACACTTCCCACTCATCAACTTTAAGATAAAGCCTGAAATTTAGTGGCCAATACTCCATTGTTGGCAATGACATAGTGCACTGCAAATCCCTTGGGTTTGATGAAGATGAATGACTATTCATATTTTAACCTCCAAACATAATTTGAGTTTTACTAGTGGATTATTAAGGTCTTAAATGCATGTATCTCCTTGTAATCATGTTCAAACCACATATGTTAGTGTTTATGGTAGGCGTACCAAGATTGTTTGCAAATATCTTCCAATTCACACATGTGAATATCTGGATCATATTTTTTATGATAGTTAAGTTTTCCTTCACATAATATTAGGCCATCATACTTTTTAACACAACTCTGTACCTTTCTCAAGTCATAATCTAATAATGATTCTATCTAGTAATTAATATCTTTATTCCAATTAAATATGTCATTGTCTACAGATATAATTATGATGCAACTATGACAAGAAATAACGTATATCAAGGAACCCGAGCCTTTTCCAAGTGCACAATCTCTTCTTAATTTGGGAACTCAATTAAATTGTATGTTGTGATCGAAGAGTCCATGTTAATTTTATTACATCTCATGTTTGCTAGTAGATTTGCCAATTTGTTTCGTTCTCTATAAGTGTGGAAATAAAGTGGTCTTCAAAGGAATCTAATAATGCCCAAATTTGTTTCAATATATATGCAATATGCCAAGTTTAATATATTTTATTTATACATGGATTCACAATTAGTAATGAATCTTCTTTGATGTGTATCTTTGTGTACCTCAACTTTTTAGCAAATATTAATCCTATTAAAAGTGTATGAGCTTCAACAACATTGTTCGTACCTAGAGGAAGAGAAGATGTTTTGAATGCCTTCAAGCTACCCAAATGATCCCTAATGCAAACACCAACTCTCAATTCTCTCAGGTTACCTCGTGAAGGCTCGTCAAAATTGATCTTTATGTAAGTAGGAATTGGGGGCTTCCATCTTACATTAGCTCTGTTAACTGGTTGTTGAATATTTCTATCAAAGAAGAGAAGGATGGTATGAAGATATTTTTCCATTCCTAAATTAGGATTTCATCCCAAGGTGTGAAGAGAGGGTTACTAATATTGTTTTGGATGTAAGCATTTACCAATTCTAAGATAGATTTCTCAATACCATTCAAGACATTTTGCAAAGAAGAAACAACCTATCTGAAAATTCTCTTGTTTCTCTCCCACCATATGGACCATATAACTGTAGCTGGAGTACACTTCCAAATTTGTGAAAATAGTCATGAGGAGAAGAGAGTAGGCCAAGACTGAAACATGTCCTAGAGTGTATTCAAAAGAGGCACAGATATACTAAATTTGTTTGTAATAAATAACCAACATTATTGAGTAAATGAACATTTCTAAAACAAGTGATCTATTTTTTCATTCTCTTTGTCACACAAGACACAATGAAATGATTAGGAAAATTCTAATTTCTCCAATTTTTCACTAATTAAGATCTTCTTTCTTAGGGCTAACCAATCAAAACACCCCTCTTTAGGTAGGACCAAACTATTCCAACAGGAGAAAGTTGTGTTTCAACTTCTGATTTTCTATTTGTTGAATCTCTCTTTATCCTAATTTAATAGAGTATCTACCATATTTAGAAGGTTCCCATATTAACTTATCTTTTTCATTTAAAATATATACCACTATGTTTGAGAATATGTTTTGTAAACAATCTATTTGTGCAGTGCTTATGGGGAGGTCTAATGTGTCCTTCCTAATGGCCTTCCCTGAATAAAGTTCTAATCCATAAACATAATCAATTAATTTGGATCCCCACCAATTAATAATAGGATGGGTTGCATCTGATAGGTTAGTTATTTTATTTAGTGGTGGCAGCCCATTCCAAGAATCCCCCCAAAAATTTGGCATGCTCTCCATTATGCACTTCCCATGAAATATAATTTGTGACCACATCTCTAGAAGAAATCATGAAGTTCCAAATGGGTGAACCCTTAGGTGGATTTGAGGTAGTTAATGTCCTAAGATGGTTACTTGAATCTAAGTACTTTTCTTGCATATTTTTGCACCATTTGTTGTCAGGTTTTCTATACATTTGTCATACAAGCTTCCCGCCAAAAGCTTTGTTTCTTTTTGATCGGTCCTGCAATCCCACTCCTCCAACCTCTTTGCTAAGTGCCATGTTTTTTAATGAAATTAGTGGTATCCTTTTATCATCAGACATGTTACCTTTCCATAAAAACTCTCTAATGAGTTTTTTGATTTGTTGTATTACCGAACAAGGAGCTTTAAGGATTGATATATAGTAATTTGGAATAGTAGATAGAACTATTTTAATAAGTAATATTCTTCCTGATAATGAAAACCATATTTCTTTCCATGTTGAAACTTTGTTCTTAATTCTTTCAATTATAGTTTTCTAGTAGCATGTTTGTTAGATCCCACAAAAAAAGAATGCCTAGATAGGTGGAGGGGAGTGCTTCCAAAGAGAAACCTAAGATCTTAACAAGTCAGTTTGAAATAACCACATTAGTATTGGAAATATATACCTTAGATTTTTTTTTATTTTATCCTTTGGCCTGAGACTGCGGTATATAAGTATAAAGTGTTCTTAATTTTCTTAGATTCTTGCACATTTGATTTTCCAAATAGTAGGGTGTCATCTACAAATAATGAATGTGTGACTAATATAGGAGTTACCATAATTTGAGCACCCTGCCAAAGCCCCTTTTCATTTCTGAGTTTAATTATCTCGCTGAAAGCCTTTGCCATAATAAATAAATAAAAATCAAGACAATGGATCTCCTTGTCTAACTCCTTGTGTTTTTGCAAAAAAACTTGTTGGCACACCATTAATGATTACTGAGAAATAAGATCTTGTTATACATGTCTTAACCCATTTGCACCACTTATCAGCAAAACCAAATTTTTGAAGAACTTTTAAGAGAAAGGACCATATAATTTTATCATATGCTTTCATCATATCCATCTTTACTACAAATTATGGCAACTAGTTCATGTTTATGGAATGTAATACTTTGTGCGCAACTAATGCCCCATCCATTGTCTTTCTTCCTAAGACAAAACCACCCTATTTCGGAGAGATGATTTTTGTTATAAGATGTTGAAGCCTCAGGTAGATGGATTTGGAAAAATTATTGTAAATCATATTACAAAGTGATATAGGTCTAAGATCTAGAAACATGTTGGGTTCTTTAATCTTAGGGATGATAACAATGTTAGTATTTATCGAATGTTAATAGGATTGATTTTTTAAATTATTTTGTATTTTTGTTATTAAGATTAACACATTGATTTTTCTCTAAAGGTTGATTTTTTTGTAAAAGGTTTTTAAGATAAATATATTATGTGTTGTGTTGTTTCTTAGTTGAATATTATGTGGTTCTAAACATATTTATACTTCTTTTATTTGATTACTAGATAGGACCTATCCAGTTTTCTTTAAACTAGTATTAGAGCTTGGTATAATTGGTATTAAGGAGGGGAGATTGTCCTTGGTTTATTATTTATAGTTTTCTAGGGCACAAGTTATCTTCATAGGTGAAAGAAATTAGGTAAAATCATGGAAGGAAAAATAAAAATAGTAAAATCTTGAGTGTTTCAATAATTAGAACTTCAACTTGATGAATCTCAAAATAGAGGATCTACTTGTATATCATGATAATTGGATCACAATGGCTAGGAAATACGTATTATGATGAAAGATAAAATATGAGACAATCTTAATTAATTTTGGTCGGAAGGGTTCCGTCCAAACCAATCTGGAAGTCACGTAGCTCTTGATGACAATTATTCAATTGTGTATTATCATTGATGTTTACACAAATGTAGTGATGTTACACAAATGTCTATACCTAAATCAAGCACAATCAGTGTATTCCATGTTCTCTCGAGCATTGAAGAAGACCAAAGTGATTTTTAGTTCTAACCGACTTCACTTGGGCATTACAGTGATGGTGGGGCATTGAAGGATTACAATATTAATCGAGTTTTTCTTTTAGTGTCAGTCGACTAAGAACAGTTTACATTTTATGTTTAATTGGTTATATGCAACTGACAGAATTAAGTTTTATTATTTATTTGGAAGTTTATTCAAGCTTAATTGACAAGGCTTATCATATATATATATAAGGTCAAGTTTGGATTGAATGAGTGTAAGATGTAAGAAGTAGAAAAGTTTGTGATATGAAGAGTGAAGGTGAAATCAGATGGGATTCTGATTAAGGACATAACAGACAAAGTTGCAATAGAATATTTGATTAGTAAGGAGCCATTTTTTTAAGCCAAAGAAAAGATTTGAATCAGCAAAGATAGTTGGTTGGACAAACAGGTCAGTCCATTGTTACTATCTAACAATTCTAGCACTGTTCCAAATATCTTTACAGAGTAGACTTAACAGTCTTTTGTAAATCCTCTCACAAGGTGACATTTCTACATTGAAGTGTTTGAAGACCTCTAACAAGGCCACTCCTTACAGGGTGATTAAATCCTCTAACAAGGTTTACACCTAAAAGTGTGTTATTGTAATCTTTAACAGGGTTGACTCCTAACATGGCTCACTTCAGAAGAGTGAAAAATAGTAACTAGTTGCAATTGGTGGTTTTCCCAAATTGGGTTTCCACGTTAAATCTTGGTGTCATCTATGTAAATGTATGCTTTATGTTTCTAAACTTAATCACTAAAAGATAATCACAGTTAATATCTTAAGTTTGCTTTGTTAACCGAGTAACAACAGAATATCTATGTTAACCGAGAAACAATGATAAGTTTGTTTAAGACATATAAGGGACTTGGATTGTTTTTGTGGTAACTGATTCACCCCTCCCCTCTCAATTACTCAACCCATTTCCAATAATTGGTATCAGAGCATCTGGTGCTTTCAGGGAAGGTTTCAAGGCCTAAGTTAAAGATCAGAGATGTCTTACAGAAGGGAGATCCCCAAGCTTAACAAAGACAACTTTGCTACATGGAAAGATTTGATGAGGCTACATCTATCTACTATTGGGGATACTGGTTTTCAATTCTTGTATCACAAGTATGTGGAACCACTGAGACCTATGTTTGTGGATTAGATGGTGGACATGAAGAATCATAACATAATGATGATTGATATAGCTTCTTCCCTCAGCTATTCTAAATTTGATGAAGTCAAGGACTTCCCTACTGCGTATGATATGTGGAAGAAACTACATGATATACATGGAGGAGATGACAATGTAAAGAGAGCCAAAGCATCAAGTCTCAGAGGTCAGTTTGATCAAATAAAAATGAAAGAAGGAGAAGACATTACAAAATACAGTGAAAGAAACAAGAAAAGTGTCAGTGCCATCAAATCTGTTGGTGGAACAATTGAAGACAAAATAGTGGTTAGTAAGGTATTGAGAACTTTACTTCCTATCTATGCAATTAGAGTTTCAGCTATTCAATAGATGAGGTGCGGTAATGATATAACTCTAGATGTATTGGTTGGAAGGTTAACATCTTTTGAGTTAGACAATTTTGACAATTATTCTCCTAATCATAGCAATTTTGAGTCTGCATTCAAAGATAAATTAAACCTTGGTAAGATGGATAGAAACTCAAAAGGAAAACAGATTGACAGTGATAGTGATGATGATTCTAATGATGAAGATCTGGAAATTGTTGAAGCATTACTTAAAAAGAGAGCTGCCAAAAGGAAGTACAAAGGAAGAATACCATTGATTTTCTTTTCATGTGATGAGGTTGGTCACATTTCTGCTAAGTTTCCAAACAAAGAAGACAAAGGTGAGAAAAAGTTCAACAAGTACAAATGCAAGAAAGATTTCAAGAGTTACAAAAGCTACAAGGACAAAGGTAAGAAATATTTTTATATTGCAAAAGATTCTAATAGTGATGGAGATGAAGATGAAATGGTTTACATTGCTATTAAGGATGAGTCAGACAATGAAGATAATGAAAAGACTTCTCTTTCCTCTCATATCAGCAAAAATGACACTTGGATAATTGATAGTGGTTGTTCTCACCACATGACTGGTGATAAAACTAAATTTGAACATCTTGAGCACTATGATGGTGGGAGTGTCAGTTTTGGGAATGATGAACCTTGCTATGTGAAAGGTAAAGGTTGCATTGCTCTAGTAGAAGGAATCAAATGTGATAATGCTTATTGGGTTGAAGGACTAAGGCGTAATCTACTAAGTGTGTCACAGTTGAATAACATTGGTTTGAAGGTAGAATTTATGAATGGTAAGGCCAAGCTCCTAGATGGTAAAGGAAACCTAGTTGGAACTAGTAGGAAAACAAAAGGTAATCTATTCTATCTTGATCTCACTGAAAATTCATGTTTTATTGCACAAGTAGAAGAAAGCTGGTTATGGCATAAAAGGTTGTGTCATGTGAAATTTGATAACCTAGTTAACATAAGAAATAAAAAAAGAGTAAGAGGTGTTCCTGTTTTGAAGAAACCTGAATTGGCAATATGCAAACAATGCCAAATTGGGAAGATGGGCAAAACTAGTTTCAAGAGAAAAAATTACAATACAGAAGAAGTCTTGGAGTTAGTGCATATTGATTTGACTAATTGGAACAAAAATTTACACAGGTGAGAATTATTTCATTCTATTTGTTGATGACCATTCTAGAATGATGACTTTCATGTTTCTAAAAGAAAAATTAGAAGCTTTTCAGAAGTTTAAGTGGTGCCTTGCCAGAGTTGAGAAGGAAATAGGAAACAAACTTAAATGCCTAAGATCTGATAGAGGAGGTGAATTCATTTCTAATGATTTCAATTAATTTTACAATGAAAGATGAATCAAGAGACAAGTATCTACCCCATGTACACCACAACAAAATGGGATAGCAGAAAGAAGAAACAGATCTATTATGGATTGTGCAAGAACCTTGATGATTGGCAAGAATGTTGCTACCAAATACTGGAAGGAAGCCATCAGCATTGCAATTCACACCTTAAACAGAGTTCAACTGAAGAAAGGTACTGAGAATACACCTTTTAAATTATGGTATGGATATAAACCCAATGTTCATTATTTCAAAGTATTTGGAAGTAAATGTTACATCTTGAAGGAAGCAATAAATAGAAAATTTGATGTAAAAGATGATGAAGGTATTCCTAGGCTACTCCTATAAAAGCAAAGCATATAAATGTTTGACCCTTTCTACTCATAAAGTCATAGAAAGTGTACATGTAAAGATTGATGAGTTTACAGAGGGAAGTGAAGAACAGAGCAGTAAAGAGCCTGAAGACTATAGGAACTTTGTGTATTATGAACCTGATACTATACCTAAGACACATGCAATGGTGATTGGACAGCAACCATTTCAACCACTGAATTCATCAGCACAAACCTTGTTGGAACCTATGCAACCCGAGATGCTAACTGAAGAAACCAAGTCTCAGGCTGAAGAAACCTAGTTAGAGACAAAGGGAACCGAGTCACAAACAAAGGCACCCAAGTCTCAGACAGAGGCACCGGAGTCTTAGATAGTGGAACCCAAGTATCAGATAGAAGAGCATAACAGAATGTTTGAACATGGTGAACCAAGTGGAACAAGCCTAGAATCAAAGAGGAAGGAACCTGTACTTTCCAAATATGTCAGAAGTCATCATGCACTTGAGCAAATAATTGGAGATCAGACAGAAAGTATAATGACAAGGAAAAAATTAAAGGTACATGTTTTCTTAGTAAAATTAAACCTATATCCATTAAAGATGCATTGAATGATGAAGGCTAGATAGATTCCATGAATGAAGAGATTGAGAAGATAGGATAGAACAAAACCTGGACTCTTGTACCTAGACCAAAAGACAAGAATGTGATTGTTACTAAGTGGGTTTTCAGAAACAAGATGAATGAAAAGGGTGAAGTATCTAGAAACAAAGAAAGATTAGTGTTTAAAGGTTATGCTCAAGAAGAGGGTATTGATTATGGAGAAAAATTTTCTCCTATTGCAAGACTTGAAGGAGTCATAACTCTTTTGGAATATGTAGCACATAAAGGATTCAAGGTATACCAAATGGATGTAAAATCTACATTCTTGAATGGAATTATTGAGGAGGAAGTCTATATTGATCAACCTGAAGGTTTTGTATATCCTAACAAAAAGACATAGTTTTCAAATTGCACAAAGCCTTGTATGGATTGAAGCAAGCTCCTAGAGCCTGATATGAAAGATTGCATGGTTACTTGATAAGTATTTGATTTCAAAGAACTAATGAAAATAGTATCTTGTACATCAAAGAAGGGCCTCAGAATAAGATACTATTAGTAGAGATATTTGTTGTTGATATACTATTTACTAGACATGGTGATTTATGCAAAGCATTCTTTGAAGCTATGAGTAAGGAATTTGAGATGTCTATGTTTGGATAAATTAAATTCTTTGTTGGTTTACAAATTCATCAGATGAAGGATGGTATCTACATTACTCATTCTAAATACATCAAAGAGATATTGAAGAAATTTGGAATGGAAGATTCCAGACCAGTTGGGACACCTTTGTCTACTGGACATAAGTTGTCTAAGGATGATGACTCAAAGGAGGTAAATTAGACTACCTACAGATCCATGATTGGTAAACTTCAATATGTTGTTCACACTAGACCTGATATTGCATTAGCAGTTGGTATTTTTGCAAGGTTTTCAGCTAATCCTAGAGAGAATCATTTGATGGCTATCAAAAGGATTCTGAGATATCTTAAGGGCACTGAAGAGTATGGATTATGGTATAAGAAAGGAGGAAACTTTGATTTGAAGAATTTTACTGATGTTGATTGGGAAGGAAGTATTGATGACAGAAAGAGCACAAGTGGTGGAGCGTTATTTCTTGGTAAGAAGTTAGTCTCCTCGACTAGCAAGAAACAAAATTACATCTCTCAGTCTATAGAAGAGGTAGAGTATGTTGCTGCAGCCGTAAATTGCTCAAATATCATATGGTTCAAACAAATGTTGTCAGGTATGAAGGAGGAAATAAAAGAGCCAATTATTTGATGACATGTAACTGATTGAATGTTTGATAATGTTAAGTTGAAGATGATACAAGACATTAAATCAGTTAATGGTTTGTATTGTCATTGATGTCAACTTGATATCATCTATATGGTCATGTACATAATGCCAAAGACTTTAGAGAATCAATGGAATAGAGGTTATGATTTTAGCAATGCATAAAAGTCATGTATTCACTAAGTGACAGACTACACCGACGGAGTGCACACCATCGGTAAAGAAAGAGAAAAAGTCACAGTGATGCCCGACAAGCAGAAGATAGTGTTTCCCGATGAAGCAGAATCACAGGATGCCCGACGAGCTGAAAAAATTGTTTCCTGACGAGAAAGATCCAATGATGCCCAATGTTTGGAGATCCCAAAGCTAACTAAAGTTGCACCGACGGAACTGGCAGTTGTCACCGGCGACAAACTGTAGAATTGGCCAACAGAATAGAGAGATTAGAAAATGACAAAATATCTAGCTGGCAGAGATTAAGGATAGAATTAACTGTTTGTTTTATTTGTTTTATTCAATCATAGTTAAGCAATTGATTTATACAGTTGGCAAGAAGATAACTATGAGATAAATCATGAGTTAAAGTCGTAAATCAAATTGGCTGGATTGTTTTTCACGCCAAGAATCAAGAATCAAGAATCAAAAATAAAGGAATATTGTGTCTATATAAGAGACAAGCATAATTCATTTTTGTAAGCAATCAGATACATAGGGGAGTGAATTGAAAGAAGATGCTGAAGAGAAACTGGTGAAGGATAAACTTCATACAGTCCTGATCAATCAAGCTAAGGGAGAGCTAAAGAATTCTGTAGACACCGACGAACAGTGAAGCACAACA
>MU225826.1:3806386-3839335 GCA_018584345.1 Thuja plicata | reverse complement strand
GGAGAGATCAAGTTCTTTCTTGGTCTACAGATCATTCAACAAAGTGAAGGTATTTTCATTACATAGTCCAAATACATCAAAGAAGTTTTGAAAATATTCAAGATGGAAGATTCCAAACCTGTTGGAAAACCAATGGCTACTAGATGCAAATTAACAAAGGAAGACAAGACAACAGAGGTAAATAAGACTCTATATAGATCAATGATAGAGAAACTCATGTATGTTGTACACACTAGACCAGATATTGCACATGCAGTAGGAATAGTTGCTAGATTTTCTGCTAACCCCAGGGAATCACATATAACTATTGTGAAAAGAATCCTAAGATATCTGAAGAATACTGAGGAATTTGGCTTATGATATAGAAGAGACGGAAAATTTGAACTGAAAGTGTTTATCGATGTTGATTGGGCTGGAAATCTTGATGACCGAAAGAGCACAACTAGAGGAGCATTATTTATGGGTGACAGACTTGTCACATGGATTAGCAAGAAGCAAGGATGCATCTCTTAGTCTACTGCAGAAGAAGAATATATTGTTGCTGCTGCAAACTGCTCAAATATTGCATGGATCAAATAGTTTCTATAAGGTATGCATATGAAGATCATAGAACCAGTAATTATCTATTGTGATAACACCAATGCAATAAATATTTCCAAGAATCCAATCATGCATACATAGACTAAACACATTGCCATCAAATATCATTATTTGAGAGAACAAGTTCAAGAAAAAGAGGTCATACTTGAATATGTGCAATCAAAAGAACAAATTGGCTGATATATTCACCAAGCCACTGCCCAAGGATACATTTGAGTACCTGAGAAAAAGAGTAGGGGTCAAACCCATGTCTACGAGTCAGTAAAAGGACTAAAGGTTGCATCAGCCATATTTTATCAGAATATCATTCATGATTGATGCAAACAGAAGCTAAGCTTCAAAGCTACATCTATATATAGAAAGGTATATATCAGAACCAAGCACCAGAACATATTGTTACATTGATGATGGATAAGGGAAATTCAAGGAATATATTATGGATAGAAGAAAATTGTTTGACAGAATGTCAGATATTTGTAAAATATTTTTTTGGCATTATTGTCAAAGGGAGAGAATGTATCCATATTATCATCAAAAACTATTCATTATCAGATTACCCCAAATAGGGAGAGATCATATCCATAGGGAGAGAATTTGTATCAAAGTTGCAAAAAAAAGAAAGACACATCAACGAAGAAGAACAGTCAACAGAGAGAAATTGACACAAACAAAGGACACAACACATTAGAAGAAGATACATAGAAAGCTGCAAGAATCAAATCTAAGCTAACACAGAGCTTACCGACTGTTAGACATTTTTATCAGTTATCAAAACAAACTGTTTGCTAATTTGATGAATCTCAACAATTGTATTTCATGTTGTATTAGAAATAGTATAGTGTGATAATATAGTATGTTTCCATCAATACCAAAGGGAGATATTGATGACATGTAACTGATTGAATGTTTGATAATGTTAAGTTGAAGATGATACAAGATATTAAATCAGTTAATGGTTTGTATTGTCATTGATGTCAACTTGATATCATCTGTACAGTCATGTACATAATGCCAAAGACTTTAGAGAATCAATGGAATAGAGGTTATGCTTTCAGCAATGCATAAAAGTCATGTATTCACTAAGTGACAGAATACACTAACGGAGTGCACACCATCGGTAAAGAAAGAGAAAAAGTCACAGTGATGCCCGATGAGCAGAAGATAGTGTTGCCTGACGAAGTAGAATCATAGGATTCCCGACGAGCTGAAAATAATGTTTCCTGACGAGAAAGATCCAATGATGTCCGATGGATAGAGATCCCGAACCTAATTGAAGTTGCACTGATGGAACTAGCAGTTGTCATTGCGATGAACTACAAAATTGACCGACAGAACAGAGAGATCAGAAAATGACAAAATATCTAGCTGGTAGAGCTTAAGGATAGACTTAACTATTTGTTTTATTTTTTTTATTCAATCACAGTTAAGTAGTTGATTTATACAGTTGGCAAGAAAATAACTACGAGATAAATCAGGAGTTAAATCCGTAAATCAAATTGGTTGGATTGTTTTTCACACCAAGAATCAAGACTCAGAAAAAATATGAATATCATATATATATAAGAGACAAGCATAATTCATTTTTGTAAGCAATCAAATACACAGGAGAGTGAATTGAAAGAAGATACTGAAGAGAAACTGGTGAAGGATAAAATTCATACAGTCCTGATCAATCAATCTAAGGGAGAGCTAAAGAATTTTGTAGACACCGACGAATAGTGAAGCACAGCATCACAAAGCAGAAAGTGTGAAGCCCAAAGGAATTGAATTGATACATTGATCAGAGAGGTATTGTATGTAAATAGATTTGAATATCTGCAATTCAAAGTTGCATTAGAAATGGGTCATTGTGTTTTAGTTTAACCATTGAAGCATTAAGTCTCTTAACAAAGCAGGACTTAACCATCTTCTATAATTGAGGTATATCCTAACAGATTACCAAAAAGGTTGATTCATGATAGTAGCATCGATCTTACCTAAAGCCTATTGATAGTCTAAGAAGGAGGTTGATTCAAGGATGGTAGTAAGATTAGCATAAAGCCTATTGTCAGTCTAAAGGCTGATTCAAGGATGGTAGCGTAGATGCTAGATACTTAGTGACAATCTATGTATAAAAATCCTCTAACAAGGTCTCACTTAGCAGTGTGTTTGTAACCTTTAACAGGGTTGGATCCTAATAGGGCTCACTTCAAAATAGTGAAAATTTGGGGTACCGGTCCCAGTGGTTTTTCCCTTAACAGGGTTTCCATGTTAAAATCCATGTGTTATGTGTGTATGGTTTATTAGTTTATTGTTTTACATTTCACATATGCATGTCTAGATTGATTGGTATACTCTGCATATTTACTGAGTATCGGTAAATAAGTTTTACTACTTATCGGTAATCAAGGAGAAGAAGGACAGACAAGGTAAACTGACAGATAGTTAATTATTTCAAGTATTTCAAGGCATACATCTTGTAGGGACTTAATAATCTGAGGTGTATTAATTGGTGGATTAAAGTTTAAAGGATAAAGAATTGACGCCACTGATTCACNCCCCCCCCCCCCCCCCCCCTCTCAGTTATTACTAACATTATTATCTACTATGACAACACTAGTGCAATTAACATCTCAAAGAACTCTGTGACACATACTAAGACTAAGCATATTGCAATAAAGTATCATTTCTTGAGAGAATTGGTTTAGGACAAAGGAAGTAAGGTTGGAATATGTGAATACTAAAGAACAAATTGAAGACATATTCACAAAATCATTACCTAAGGATGCATTATTGTATCTTAGAGGAAAGTTAGGGGTGATTCCCCTAACCGAGGCTCACTAATGGACAGATTAGTGATGCATCAACCGAGCTATAGAACAGATTTAACATGTTGATGTAGATTGCAAGAGCTTATTGCATATGAATCAGTACATTAGGTACACTACAATTCATTGGATGGATTATTTTGCATTGGTTGTCAAAGAGGGAGAGATTATTGATGTCATGCCAAAAGAAATTATTTAAGGAAAGATTATAGAGGGAGAAATTTTATCAAAAATAGAGATCAATGTAAGAGGGAGAAATATGTATTTCAGTGATTGTGAAGACAGGGGGAGTTTTTTGGATGAGAATCAGAATGAAGACAAGGACATTAATAAAATTTTATTCTTGTTTATCTTTCTCTATAAATCTTTTTAATATGACTTTTTGTGTTGCCATCAATGCCAAAGAGGGAGATTGTTGATGACAATTATTCAATTGTGTATTGTCATTGATGTTTACACAAATGTAGTGATGTTACACAAATGTCTATACCTAAACCAAGCAGAGTCAGTGTATGCCATGTTCTCTTGGGCATTGAAGAAGACCAAAGTGATTTTCAGTTCTAACCGAGTTCACTTGAGCATTATAATGATGGTCGGGCATTGAAGGATTACAGTTTTAACCGAGTTATGCTTTTAGTGTCAGCCGACTAACAACAGTTTACATTTTATGTTTAATTGGTTATATGTAGTTGAAAAACTTAAGTTTTATTATTTATTTGGAAGGTTATTCAAGCTGACTTGATAGGCTTATCATATATATATAAGGTCAAGTTTGGATTGAATGAGTTTAAGATGTCAGAAGTAGAAAAGTTTGTGATATGAAGAGTGAAGGCGAAATCAGATGGGATTCTGATTAAGGATAGAAAAAATAGAGCTGCAATAGAATATTTGATGAGTAAGGATCTATATTTTTAATCCAGAGTAGAGATCTGAATCAAGAAAGATTGTTTCTTGGACAAATAGGTCAATCCATTGTTACTCTCTAACAATTGTAGCAGTGTTCCAAATCTCTTTACTGAGTAGACTTGATAGTCTTTTTTAAATTGTCTCACAAGGTGACATTTCTACATTCAAGTTTTTGAAGACCTCTAACAAGGCCACTCCTTACAGGGTGATTAAATCCTCTAACAGGATCACACCTAACAGTGTGTTATTGTAACCTTTAACAGGGTTGGCTCCTAACAGGGCTCACTTCAGAAGAGCGAAAAATAGTAACTAGTTACAATTAGTGGTTTTCCTAAATTGGGTTTCCATGTTAAATCTTTGTGTCATGTGTGTACATGTTATTTTATTTATGCTTTATGTTTCTACACTTAATCACTAAAGGATAATCAAAGTTAATATCTTAAGTTTTCTTTGTTAATCGAGTAACAATAGAATATCTATGTTAACCGAGCAACAGTGATAAGTTTGTTTAAGATGTCTAAGGGACTTGGATTTTATTTTATGGTAACTGATTCACCCCTCCCCTCTCATTTTAATCAACCCATTTCCAATAGTAGCATCCTTGTGGCAAGGGGTTTTCATCTGAAATAATTCTGGCCGAAATGGTTTTGGTCGAATCCCCATGAGTATTTTTAAGTCAAATATGGTAGATGAGAAAATATTTGGCTTATATGTACTAATGGGGTTTCGGTCAAAATAGTTTTAGACACAAAAATTTTGATAGGAATAGGTTAGGTGGCACCCTATGTGGCAGCCAAATCATCACAATTTTTTAGAATTACAGAACTTCTGACTTCTGCAACTAATTTCTCAAGAATATGTTGTTGGGATTAATGGGAAGTATGTACTGAGAGGGGAGGGGTGAATCAGTACCTCTAAAACTTTTGTATCCTTTAATCAATTAACCTTTGTAATCAATTTGTATATCCATTCAATCTGATCTATACTATCTTGATGTGAGTTATATCAATTCATAACATTAACATACATGTGAACATTCATAGAAACATTCATGAAAGTAATTTGACACATAACACAAGATATGATATCGCACAAAACTCCAGTTAGGAATTAAAAACTGCAGTGGGGATGTCACCCACAAAATCTTCACTATCTGTAGATTGGAAGGGGTTGTTTAAGGCTTACAATTTGTTCACTTCTAATTATCTACCCTATTAAGAGTATCGGTGGAGACCTGTTAAAGACTACTCTGTTAGGAGCTTTAGCAACACTGTTGAGTGTGCACTCGGTTAAGAGATTTGTAGTTGGACTATTAAATCCACCTTCCTTGAAATAATTTTTACACTTTTATCCACTTGTTAGAATGATAGAAAATTAAAAATTGACCTAGTAAATGAAACCTCCTATTGTTGATATAGATCCAATTTAGTTTACATGAAAAATATTATCACCTAATTTTGATTGAGTAATACCTCTTATTCTCGGTAGCCTCTGTTCTTGGTTCTTGCTAACCAAATTCACCTTTTGTTGTTTTGGTTCTTGAAACTTTCAATCTGATCCATAGATGTGCTCATTGGCTTCATTCATCGTCTCCTCTATATTCACATCCTTAATAATGAATGATTGCAAAACCTATTTATAAGATGGATTGACATCATCAAGTTTTGAGAAAAACAATGTTAACTCTAAGATCAGGTTTACAACTTGTACCTAGATCTCCTAATTTATGTGTTTTAAATCAGTTAGACTGATTAAAGCACTTACATTCATTTTTCTTGTCCCTAGAGAAATGGATTTAAAAACAAATCAATATCTTATAAATAGAATAAGATTGCTTTATCTGACGTGGAAGTCAGATCCACTTTTTGCGGGCTACATCTGACTTTCAGTTTCTATCTATCAGTCATTCTCTAACCGTCTTTAGGTTTTGTTTTTTCAGTTTCTCTTTAACTATCTATCATTCTACACTGTATCTTGCATGTCACTTTCCTCTGTTGGGTTCCTCTTTTTCTTTCTATCTTTGCATTTTGGGTTTACACACTAAGCTGTGTCGTTAGTTCTCTTTGCACTTAGTCATCTTCGATGATCTCTTTCTATTTGATCTTCAGTTTGCTCTATCCTATCTTTCGATGTATGCTTACCAAAAGTGTTGTTTGCATACTAATTGCAAATTAATGTCATCAATCTCCCCCTTTGATATTAGTATCAAAAACTGATATGTGCAAAATACTAACAAAATGTTAAGTATATACAACATATATAATCCTTAGTCATTTCATGATTCCCCCTATGTATATGCCGGTATATCTGTACATATGATATCTTTCCTTATACATATCATTTTCCATATATATATATATATTATTTTACCATATAAATATACATATACATATTTACCATTTTCCCATCTGAATGAATGAATATACATATTATTTTCTCCTTTTTTGTGTAGTACTCATATCATTTTCCCCCTTTTTTGATATTAAGGGAAAAGGTCTACCTTAGAGCTTATAAAAAATGTTGGAGTGTGATTACTTCATTTATTCCATCATTTTCTTCCATTTTTCTTTTAGGTTCTCCAGAGCCATGTGCTCGAGTGTGATCTTGGAGTGCATGTCATAGATGTTGTCTGCTACAGACATCTCGGGAGTTGCTATCAGTTGCCTTGCTGAAATGATATGTTGTTTAAGTAGTGTAAGGTTTGGTAGAAGTTGAGCTTGGAGCTCAATAACTTCTTCTTTGAAGTGTGTCTCTTCTTCCCATAGTTCCTGCCTTAACCTTTTTATCTCAATGATTTTCTCATAATGCAACTTAACTTCATTGTCTCCATCAGTGGTTAAGCTTTTTGCACTATTTTCTAGATTTGTATCCAGCTTTGCAATGTTGTCACTATTCTCTTTAGTGAACTTGTCTAATGTGCTCAGTTGTTGAATTAATTTTATAGCTTCAGTTATAATTGGATCCAATTCAGTAATGAATTCTGATAGCTTTACCTTATTGACTGCCACTTCGTGGCTGATGTTCTCAATAAGATTTTTTTGGTACTTGTTGGTTAACAGATTTGTCTTCAAAGAAAATGATTACAAATTGACCCCAAAATGCCCAAATAAGAAGACACAACCAGCACCAACAGTTGGGTCACTTCGCTATTGAAGAGTGTAAGCACCCTCTAAATTATCTGGGTACAGCTCCTTGTATATGATTTACAATGAATTGACTAAACTATAACCAATAATTCTTTTAACCTAAAAGCAAGAAAGAAAATTAAACATATGCTCATAACTATGCCACAGACACTAAAAATGGATCTACAGAATGAAGAGAAAAGAAGCAAGAAGAAAAACAACCAGACTGAAAGCTACAAATTTTAGGAACACAGTTACATAATACTCAAAGGTTTTATAGTAACTGTGATTACGAACGGAACAACATTTAAAGATAATTAAAAAGACTCAAAGTTCTATTTTAATCAAAAGAGAAATAATATTTAAATACAAAGATTTAATTAGCATTCTTCTCCTCTCTTCAAACACTCAATCAAAGCCTCACAGAACAAAGATTCTGAACGTAAACTTCCTAGAAAAGAAACTAAAACTTCCTCCATTAACCCTATTTTCCCTGAATTACAATAAAAATATCCTAAACTATCCCTCCCCTGGCACAAATTCCTCAGGTTAGGTGGAATCCGGAACCTGTCTCTTGTCTTTCCATTCCTTATTTATCCTTTTTCGTTGTCATTAATCTTTTTCAGTTATCAGAATAACTGATTCTTGAAAATCAAATCCCCTTTCTTGATAGCTTTCTAAAGTTTTATATAATGCTTTAGACTTTTACAAATACTCCCGTAATGTTTACTAAACATTATTTTAATGTTTTTAAGCTCATTTGATTTGAAACACTACAAGTGGCACCATCTCTGCAAAGTACTTATGGGTTGTGACTGTGTGCTGTCGAAGCATGTTTATCCTTCTTCCTTGTTTGGACCCGTGAGCATGCATGTCGGTTGATACCTCCATACAGAAGTAACATAAAATGGCCCTTATGGTTCAGAGAGCTTGAATTCACAGTTCCAAATGAATACTTATCTTGATTACTAGTCTCATCTCCTGTACATGTTCCATCCATTCTGCTTTCCACTTACCAGTTGATATTTGATTTTAGGTGCCCGAGTAATTGTTCCATCAACAATTTGTCGTGGTTCTAGAGAAAAGTGGTTGTTCCTTGCCTCTGTGATATTGGCATTAAGATCGGGTTCAAATGTGATCTGACATCATTGTCACTGCCAATCTCCAAGCTGGATGCACTAATGCAATCCGTGGATTGCCTTCAATTAATTGTAAAATAAGCTCAATGGGGGAATTGCATATACCCCAATAGTCACCAGCCAATGTTCATTTGAAATTCCTTTGGTGTTCTTCTTTGTGGGGGCCTCGAGGATGGGACTTTTATATATATTTCATGGTAGCAGTCTACATCTCGTTCAGATACTCAAACATATCAATTGGTAGAGAATCTGCGCATTGAATTCATATTCACCGTCATCTGCAGACCATAGTGCTTCTATGTAACTCATCAGTCACACAAGGCGGCTTCATTGTTATTGACAAAGAATGATATCTTTTACCTCTTTCATAGTAAAGTCTTCTCCATCGATTTGGATGACACTATGCCTCCTTCACTGATTAGATTCATGGTTTTTATCAAAGTTGTCTCTCCCTAAGATACCAAACTCGGACATTTTGCCACACGGTTCTCCTATTTCACTGTGTTGGAAATTCCTATGCATAGCGTGAAGTCGTGACTATACCCTGATTCCATGTTCTATCTGTTTCGATTACATTACTGACCTTTGCATATGATGTTGTAGGCTCAATCACTGTGATCCATGCCTTACGGGTCTCTAATTCTGCATTGGCAGTCATCACCAGGAATAGGGGCACGTTGTGTATCCTAGCTGTAGAGATGAGCACATTAGATTTTGAGCATTYTKTCAAYAGATCACATGCAGTCTCTATGCTTCCAAATCAAATTTGGATCTTKATGCTTACGGSCATAGWCATTGGGTCAAATACTTTGATGAAKCTATAAAACTGCACCTCRAAAMAGRATACAAGTATAMAAATACCGGCAACAAGGCATTTCAACATGTTGTGGCACTTGGAATAGGAAATGTGTCCATTCAGGCATTTACCTTTGACATATATCAATGAATTCATAAATGGGTGCGAACCTATAATCATCCCTGTACATCATTACCAGATGAACACGAGGCATTATCTTTACTTCATAACTTTGGTCATTATCATATGCATTAGTTCACTAATTGAGATGCAAATGAACCACTTTATCAAATAATATAACAATTTCCTGGATTGGGTTGCCCGATACCACTGAGTTTGGGCTGTCAACATATATGATCCTTATTCTGAAACAGAATCATCAGGACCCTTTATAAACCAACCATAATAATGCACCATAGTTGACTATTGGGCTGTCATAAAATCAGGAATGCAAATGTGCCTTTAATTTACATGACTAATCACCACCACAAGCTTGATTTATTATAGAGGTTAGCCACATGCCTTTCTTAAATTAGTCTGCATAACACAAATCTCCAGATGTGTTTGAATGTATTTGGGGAAAATGATGAACCTTTAAATCTGAGCAGTGCACATCTGAATTTACCTTCAAACTCACAATTAGAGATGCTAACTCTGGATCTCTGAGCATCTGAATCAACATGTTGTGATTTTAAATGAAACCTGGAACTTGAATGTGGAACAAAATCAGAGAAATCTTACATTATTGAACTTTTGCACTGGACCTGCAAGATGAGCCATCTAAACCATCGAACCACTTCGAACTACTTTGTACCTTGGTTCAAAGAGGCTCAAAACCATAAATTGAAAATTTTGAATACTGAGTCTATATTGGGTACCAACAGTACTTCAACTCTTCTCTCTCCTTAATTGCCTTTTTTACATCAATATTTTGAGTTTTTATTGCTTCAGTGAGAGTGGCTAATTGATCTAGAATTGGCTTGTTCTGATCAATATCAACATCAAGCACAATTTGGTTTAATATGTCCCATGTTGTCTCTAGTACCATGGAGTCTCTATGTTGTTTCTTCAGCTTCTCCTGTAATGCCTTCCTTTGGCATATTTCATCGTATTCTTGTAATGCTTCAAAATCAAGGGTAGATGGGTCACACTTTGGTATTTCAATAAGTTCATCCAAGGTGACTTCCAACTTATTCTTCTTTGATTTCTTCTTCTTTTATGAATCACTTGAATGTAACACCATTGCTAGTTTCTCAGCTTTTTCAGTTGTGCTTGATGAAGTTACCTGTTGTGCTTCTTTTTTTTGCTTGGTGTCAGTTTCATCTTGTTAGGTGTCTGTAGACATCTCCACATTCACCTTCACATCGTCGATAGCACTTTTGTTAGTTTCCTCAAGAGTGCCATCTTTAGGTTTGTCTCCTCCATCAGTGTCTTTAGCTTCATCATTCTTTGTTTTTGCATTCTTATCTGTTGTATCTACATCATTTTCTGTATCTCCTCCTGTAAGCTTATCAGTATCGGTTACATTTTGAGTGGATCTGATGTCTTTCTGACCATCGGTGTTGTCTTTCTTTTCTTCTTCCCCTACATCCTTGGGAGTATCCTTTTTAGGTGACTTGTTTGATTCTTGCAGAATATTGATAGCTTGTATCAATATTGGCATGTTACCTGGAATGTTTACTTGTGCAGTATCAACTATTGTATCCTTCTCTTTGGTTGTGTCCTTTGTAACAGTGACATCTTCATCTTTATTAACTTCTTCTGCTGGGTCATCGGTGATGTCAATGATATTTGTATCCACAATGTTGTCATTTTTGGTGTCTGGCCATGATTCATCTGCAACATTTGCATTCTTTTTATTGGTTGTGTCATCTTCTTCCTTATCTAACTAAACAGATGTGTCATCTTGAGTTTCCTTATCAACATCTTGTTTTTGTATGTCTTTGTCAGGGCTTTCCTCCTCAGTAGGTTTGTTCACAATTTACACCATTTCTTATGGCTGTCTTGTTCAAGCTCTATAAGCTTTCCTTCAAGAAATTTATATGCTCTCAACTTCGGTGAGTACTCCTTTTTGTACTTCTCCGTAATTTCATATATTTCTACCTTCTTGGATTTAGGTGGCATGAGAGTACCAAGTACTCTTTCTCTTTTCCTTCTCATTCTTCAAGGCAAATGTCCATCTAGAGTATAGTCTATCTAAGATCTCCCTTGGTACTAAACTGCCTTCAAATTGTACTGGTACATATTTGAATTTATACATTTTTTCTATGATGGCATCCTCTATTTTATTCTAATCTTCTGGGTCTAATTTCAACCATCTTCTAATCTTTGAATTTGTAATATATCCTGAGTTTGCAATATATTTACAAATTTCATCAATAGACTATGGATCTTTTACCTTGACATTTCTACCTATATAGCTTCATCTTGCTTGGTGTCTTCAATATCCTCTCAGGTTTTGATGAGCTTCCTTCCTCTTTTATTTTTCCCTATCTTCGGTGTGTCAGCTTTCCTCTTGTATTTTCTTACCTTTCCTTTCTTCAAAGGTGAAGGAGTAGAATCCTTTGATGTTTGGATTCTTGTTCTAGAAGTAGTTATTTTCCTTGGCTTTTTAGTTGGTGGAGGAGGTGGTGAATCTGACTCTATTTCCTCGGAGTCATCCTTTTCCTCAGTTTTTCTAATAGATAACTATTCTTCAGTTTCTTCCTCCTTTTCAATTTCCTCTTCTTGCTCAATTTCTTCCTTAGTTGCCGACAATATTTTCTTGAGATTCTTTACCATCTTGTCCTTCTTTCTGACAATTTTCTTGACAACCAGGCTAGATTTTATTCTTGTCTTGGCCTCCTCATAGGTTCCAAACTTGGGTTATTTCTTATCCAGTGGTTCATTAATCAAGGCATCAATTACCTTAGTTGCAAGATCAATGTTTATCTCATACTCCAATGGTTGAAGCCATGCTATCCTTGGTACAACAGTCTTGATATATGTATGATCTGTATCAACCATAAAACATATCTCATCTTTATATTTCTCAAAGAGTTTTTTGGGGATCCTTACCCTCTTTTGCACCCGGTCTTTGAACATAGTGAAGTATTCATCCATGACTATCTCAAAATTTTCTCCCAGTGAAGCTATGTGTTCACTGATTTGCATGGTGACCGGTTTGGTGTTGTCTCATTTCACATATCCTATCGATGGGAATGTTTCTTTAAAGTAGAATAAAATACACATTATGAGTGAGCCAAACTTACATGTGTTTGACTTCACATTCCTAATAGTCTTTAAATTGTCTTTCAACTGATTCAGGAGTAGTTCAGATAAATCTAATTGTATTCCCTTCTTCACAATTTTGTAGGTTGTGTCTGCTGCACCTGATGATATGTTTTTCAACCTACTTTCTTGGAATAATTTGTAGCCTAGAATGCATGCACCGAATTTGATCTCATCATCGGTTATGGTGGTAACTTTCATTCCTCTGCCATCCCATTTGTCTCCTGTCATCTTCTCAGTCTCGGCCTTAGGTGGATTCTTTAGTGCCTTTACTTTCTTGGTTATAGGGTAACCAATGACTGCATGGATGACATCTTGGGTTATCATCTTTGGTTCATCCAACCATAGTTTATGATTGTGCATTCGGCTTAGCACTAACCGAATCCACTTAGTTTTGAAAACCTTCAGGATTATTAGGGCATTGGTGAGCCCTTTTACTTCTATATGCTTATGTTCATCTTTCAATGTTCCATCTTCATTGCATAGCTTCTTATAAGCTTCTTCAACTTCTGAATTTCCTATCTCTGCAATTTTGTAGTGTATGAAAGATTAAATGTCTTCCATGAGTAAAACCCTAGTTGGTATGAATGAGAAAGCTCCAGCATCGTCGGGTTGTGAGGCAACCTCAGGATCAATCTTGTAGTTAGGTTCCTCACATGTTAAATTCTTGATGAGCTTCAACTCATCCTTCTTTGTGTTCTTGGACTTCACAGTTCTTGATGTCGAGGCCATTTTTCAGAAATTTAGGGCTTCCTGTGAAATGTGCAAAAATAGAGTTGTCGGTTCTGTAGAACTTACTGTTTACTCTTGCAAATATTTCTGAAGTGATTTGGAGTGTTGTGTGTCAATTTGTGGTCTCTTTGTGATTCAGTCACTTTCTGCTCAAAAATCACCTTGGTCACTCTGGTCTGGTTGTCATGAACAATGAGTTGTTTCATTGCCCTATTTATAGTTGATGCCATAAAATGCAAGTCATTAATTCTTACCAACTCCTTGGTGTTTTAAAGATGGATTTTGTCGGTGAAGAATTCACTTTCGGTGACAACATGACATTTTGGAGTGGTTGTTATACTTCTTTCTTTTACCGACGGGTTTCAATATTGCAAACCACTTGTTCACTTTGCTTGGTTGCTGACGAGGCTTAGTTTAAACATAGCAATTTTTCTTTCTTATGTTAACCAACGCTTCTCAGTAACTATATGCTGCAGGAGCACCTAGGCTAACCTCCATGTTTACTCATTTTGGCTTGTACTTGACATTATCCAAGTCAAGATAGGTTAGTTTTTTTTGGACCTTAGTAGGTCTTTGCAATGTAGGCTAAGTGAATTATTCATTAGGACTAAGGTCACATCAATAGCCATTGTTTGTAATTTTCAAATTCTTAGGCTTAGTTGATAGTTGATGGATTGGAGTCTTGAATGTGTCCTAATCTTATAAAGGATGACATAGAGATGCAATAGGGTCTTTAATGATCTTGGATCCTTGAAATAGAGAGGATAGAGTCCCTAAAATGTAGGGAGGAGGCATAATTGAAAAGATGCCAAAAGTTGCTATTTTGTTGTCATGACAACATTTGCAATAATTGCAAATGTTGCATGCAATGTGGTTACATTAGATTCCCCTTGGTTCTAGGAGTGGGAATCAACCAAAGAGGCCCTAAAATGGTGGAAGAAGGCATCTAGTGTTGGGGACACTCGAATCAAGTAGTTAGTTGTTGATTGTAACAAGTGAGTGGTGAATAGAACTCTGCAAATTCTGAGTTTTTCAGAAATCCTGAGCTTTTGTGTTGACAGTCATATTGGATGGATTTATAGCTTGAAACCATTGATTTTTTTGTGTTCTTAGGAGGATCAGAGACACTTTTCATTCAGTAAGTTAGTTGGTTAGATTTAGTATACAATCATAGTTAAATTGTTTTGAAACTAGGGAGTGTATTGGTCCTGTCTTGACTAGTCAGTCAAGTTATGACTCCCCCATGAAATCTAACCATGGGAAACTTCCAAGGGTATATGAAAATTTTAGGGGAGTCGGTCATGTACATAATTGTAGATTTAAGAGTCTTAGAAGTGAGAGTAGCTATTTTTACTACTAATCCCTAGGCGAGCTACTAGTGTTCAGCTAGTGGTTTAGGATTGAAGAATTAGCATGATTCATGCAGGGGAAGAAGGTACTGTACGGACCAAGTACATGTATAGTTAGGGTTTGATGTTACCTTTATATACTAGGTTGGTCGAGTTCATGCCAATCAGGGAAGACAAGTTTTGAGTGAGTTTTGGATAGTGTTGTAGACTGTCCTAATTTTTAGGCCTATTAGCCCTATAGGACCTAGATTGTAGGAACCCTATGTACAGAGGGCTCCTGAATCTAAAACCTCAAAAATATCTTATAAGGTGATAGAGGGTACTGTAATATGTTTTTGGTTTTCCAAATTCTTTGGAAAAGTTTTGAATGCATTGAAAAAAACACACTGAAAAGGCTACAAGGAAAACCAGTCCTATTAGGCCTCTTGGAGTCCAAAGTTGAAACTCGACTAGTAACAGCTAAAATTCCAACCAAATGGATTCAAGTGGGAAAAAATATAATGCCTACATGGTGGTGGACACCTCTACAAGGAATCATGGATGTTATTGAGGATTTGGCACTTAGATCCTTCTAAGTGTGAGTAGAAGAAGTGGAGAAGTGAAGTAATCATAAGGTGTTAGTCTTTCAAAAGGGTGAAGCACAAGTGGAGACTCTTAGAGCAGAGTAAGATTAGGACTTAGTTAATTATCTAAGCCTTATAAGGACCTAGAGGAGATTAGGATCCTTGGAGAAGATAGAGAAGATCTTCTTAATAGATTGTGCAAGCAACCCAATTGGAACTCTTACATCATAGTGGTATCAGAGCTCGGTTAAAGATCGGGCTTGGGGTGGATGTTTTAGCCTACTAAATCAGTGGGAGAGAATACACCTGGAGAGTCAAAAAAAGACAAATTCATGGTGACTAATGCTGAGCTAGCCAAAAATGTGGAAGAACAAGAAGAAGACAACAAGTTGTTAAGAGAAAGGTTGTCTCAAATGGAGCAACTCTTGGGAGAAGTCCAAGACAAAGTTGAGAAGATGAAGGATAAGATTGACCAGAAAGAAGAAGAAGAAGCAAGGGAGAAAGGAGTGGATATAGAAGAAGAATCTCCAACACCTGACCCTATTAGTGATTGAGAACCCTTCCTAAAGGCATTGAAGGCTTTAAGTGGTAAAGCTTTGGAGGGTGTGCCACTATTTAGTGGAGAAATGGATCCAGATTCAGTAGTGGATTGGATAGATAGCATAGAGAACCATTTTGAATGTGATGGCATCATAGAGGCCCAAAAGGTGAATGTGGCTAAGTCAAGATTGAGAGGTTCAGCTCTCACATGGTGGAAGTTTGTTCAAACTGAAAGAGAGAAGGAAGGAAAGAGTCCTATAGCCACATGGAAGGGCATGGTGACTAAGATGAAGCAGACCTATTTGCCTAATGATTATGAAGTACAGATACATAGGAGGAGACATAATCTCAGAAAAAAAGACTTAGATGTCCAAGACTACACTGAAGAGTTCCAAAAGTTGTGCCTAAAGTCACAAGTGGTTGAAGATGAAAGCATCAAGCTAGCTAGGTATATGAATGGACTTAAATGGTCTATTCAAGAAGACATGAGTCTAGTGAACTTCAAAACCATCCACCAATGCTATCAAATGGCCTTGAAGATAGAAGAAAAAGGAAAGAGGAAGAAAGAACAAAATTCTAATGGAAGAGGTAGAGGAAGAGATAGTAGAGGACAAAGAGGTGGATATGGTGGGAGGAGTTCAGAATCAAGGACACAAGGAGAAGGAAAATACAATGAGCAGGAAGAAGCAAGTTCTAGTAGAAGTGGTAGAGGAAGGAACTCCAATTTTAGAGGTAGAAGTGGTGGACAAGGAAGAGGCAATTACTTTGCTAATATGAAATGTTACCATTGTAACCAAATGGGACACCCTACCTATAGGTATCCAGAGAAGAGTAGTACTTCTCAAGGAGGTAATAAGAGGACTAATTTGGTCCAAGAAGACACAAGTGCAGCTGATAAACACCTTGAAGTACCATTAAACTCAGAGGAAGGTGATAACCTCATGATGAGGAGAACATTCATCCAGGAGCCAATCAAGGAGGAGCCAAGCCAAAGGAGGTCTTTGTTTAGAATCAAACGCAAGGTGATGGGTAAAGTATTTAGGGTTATCATAGACTCAGGGTCTACTGATAATATTGTATTAGAGGAGGCAGTTATCAAGTTAGGCATGACAAGGATACCACATACCCATCCTTACAAGGTAACATGGCTCAATAAGGGAAAACATGTCTAAGTGAATGAGCAAGGATGGGTAGAGTTCTCTATAGGAAGATATAAGGAAAAGGTACTATGTGATGTGCTGCCCATGGCTGCATGTCACTTGCTCCTAGGTGGGCCATGGCAATTTGACTGACAAGCTATCCATGATGGAATGAAGAACTCCTATTCTTTCAAGAAGGATAACATGACTTTCAAAATTTAGTCATTGTTAGAAGATGTAGAGGTGAAGACAGATGGTCCCAATGTACTAATGGTGAGTGAGAAAGAGTTATTGGAGGCCATTGAAGAAGGAGAAGGAGTTGGTTTTTCTCTAGTGTTGAATCCCAAGGAAGAGGAAGACAAAATGGTGAAGAGGATAGAGCTGCCACAAGAGATATAAGAAATATTGCAGAAGTATGAAGGTATAGTAAGTGATGGACAGCAATCAACCTTACCCGCTATAAGACCCATAAGCCATAAGATTGACCTTATCCCTGGAGCCACCCTACCCAATAAGGCAGCCTACAAGATGACCCCTCAACAGAATGAGGAAATAGCTAGACAAATTCAAGAGTTACTAGAACAAGGCCTTATAAGGAAGAGTATTAGTCCTTGTGTCGTACCCATAGTCCTAGCCCCTAAGAAAGGAGGTACTTGGAGATTATGTACTGACTCCAAAGCTATTAATAGGATCACTATCAGATATAGGTTCCCTATCCCTAGGATTGAAGACTTGATGGATTGTTTAGGAGGTGCAAGGTACTTCACCAAGATAGATTTAAAAAGTGGCTATCACTAGATAAGGGTGAATGAAGGAGATGAGTGTAAGATAGCCTTCAAGACCACTGAAGGGTTGTATAAATGGCTAGTCATGTCATTTGGCTTATCAAATGCTCCATCAACTTTTATGAGGTTGATGAATGAAGTACTTAAGGACCACATTGACAAGTTTGTAGTGGTCTACTTGGATGATATACTCATATTTAGTAAGACAAGAGAGGAACACCTCAAACATGTGGAATTAGTACTTGAGAGGCTACATGAAGAGAATTTAATGATTAACTTGGAGAAATGCAAGTTCATCAAAACAGAGCTAGTGTACCTAGGATTTGTTCTATCTCATGGTAATCTGAAAATGGACAAGAGTAAGGTAGAAGCCATTATGAATTGGCCCACTCCAAGGACAGCAACAGAGGTAAGGAGTTTTCATGGCCTTGCTCACTATTATAGGAATTTCATAAGGAAATTTAGTGCTATTTGTGTTCCAATGTTGGATACAATCAAAGGAGGAATGAAGACCAAGTTCATGTGGAATGAACAAGCTAACAAGATCTTTGAGTAACCAGTGTTAGTATTACCAAGCTTTGAGAAGCTGTTCATAATTGAATGTGATGCAAACAACATAGCTATTGGGGCTGTCCTAAGCCAAGAGGGTAGACCAATAGCATTTCACTCTGAGAAGTTGAATGAAGCAAAGAAGAAGTATTCTTCTTATGACCTTGAGTTGTATGCATTGGTTCAAGCCTTGAGAAAGTGGAGGCACTACTTTATGCCCAAGGAGTTCATTGTTTATTTAGATAATCAAGCCTTAAGTTTTCTGAATTCTCAAGAGAAGTTGAGCCACAATCACATGAATTGGGTTGAGTACCTACAAGCTTGCACCTTTAAAATAAAACATAAGAAAGGTGTCATCAATAAAGTTGGAGATGTATTGTCAAGAAGAGCTCTTACCATCCAAGAGATTCAGTTGAAGAGTGTGGGAATAGATCACTTCAAAGATCTATATGCTGGAGATGAGGACTTTTCAGACATTTACAAGGTATGTGTTGAATACAAGAACCATTTCCATAGTGAGTATGCTAAATATACTTTGCAAAGTAACCTTTTGTTTAAAGGAAATAATCTATGTGTCCCTAGAGGTTCCATTAGGGAGAACATGATTCAAGAAAAGCACAATGGTCCATTGAGTGGTCATTTTGGAGTCACCAAGACACAAGAACTAGTTCAAAGGTTCTACTATTGGCCGAGGATGAATATTGATGTCAAATGGTATGTGGATAGTTGTATAGTGTTTCAAAGAGCCAAGGGTACTTCATCAAATTTTGGCCTTTATCAGCCCCTACCTATTCCTACTAGACCTTGGGAATGCTTGAGCATGGACTTTGTAGTTGGGTTACCCAAGACAAGGCAAGGTATGGATAGTGTTTATGTAGTTGTGGACAGATTTAGTAAAATGGCTCACTTTGTGCCATGCAAGACTACAAATGATGCCATCCAAATAGCCTCTCTTTTCTTCAAAGAGATAGTAAGGATCCATGGGTTACCTATTAGTATTGTGTCTGATAGAGATACCGAGTTCATGAGTCACTTTTGGAAGACTCTTTGGAAAATATTAGGCACTAATTTATCCTTTGGATCTGCCTACCATCCACAAACTGGTGGTCAGACCGAAGTGGTGAATAGAAGCCTTGGAAACCTACTGAGATATTTGACAAAGGAGTACGGACAATAATGGGATCAATTGATTGGGCAAGCTGAATATGCCTACAATGACACTACAAATAGATCCACATGGAAGAGTCCATTTGAGATAGAGTATGGACTACACCCAAGAGGTGTCTATGAATTGAGAGAATTGAAATATGGAGTAAAAGCAAGTGGGTATGTTGATGAATTTGCATATGTTATGCAAGAGATCCATGAAATAGTGAAGAAGACATTGACAGAGAACACCATGAAGCACAAAGTTAAGGTGGATGCAAATAGAAGGACAATTGAGTTTAATGTTGGTGACTTAGTCATGATCCATCTAAACAAATCTAGACTAAAAAAGGGAGTACCTCAAAAGTTATAAATGAGGAGAATAGGACCCTATCCTATCTTGGCTAAGTATGGTGATAATGCTTTCAAAGTAGAACTCCTAGAAGATAGTGGACTGTCACCAATCTTCAACATTGCAGACTTAGCCCAGTACAAAGGCCCAAAGGAAGATTTGGATCAGAGTCTTCAAGAAGTCATCAAAGATGTGGAGGAGCTACAACTACCCTCTTCTACAGTCACAGGAGTTGACAGCATTCTGGATACAAGAGTCTATAAAAAGACTAGAACTAAAGAGTATAAGGAACACCTCATCAAGAGGTATGGATAGAGTGATGCAGATGTAGTATGGGTCAAAGAATCAGAATTCAAGAAGATGGAAATTGATCCAGGCATCCTCAATCCAAGGGTGGATTGATCTTTTTGTTTTGGGGAGGACAGTGCAGGAGAACCTAGGCTAACCTCCATGTTTACTCATTTGGCTTGTACTTGACATTATCCAAGTCAAGATAGGTTAGTTTTTTTTTTACCTTAGTAGGTGTTTTCAATGTAGGCTAAGTGAATTAGTCATTAGGAATAAGGTCACATCAATAGCCATTGTTTGTAATTTTCAAATTCTTAGGCTTAGTTGATAGTTGATGGATTGGAGTCTTGAATGTGTCCTAATCTCATAAAGGAGGACATAGAGATTCCATAGGGTCTTTAATGATCTTGGATCCTTGAAATAGAGAGGATAGAGGCCATAAAATGTAGGGAGGAGGCATAATTGAAAAGATGCCAAAAGTTGCTATTTTGTTGTCATGACAACATTTGCAATAATTGCAAATGTTGCATGCAATGTGGTTACATCAGATTCCCCTTGGTTCTATGAGTGGAAATCAACCAAAGAGGCCCTAAAATGGTGGAAGAATGCATCTAGTGTAGGGGAGACTCGAATCAAGTAGTTAGTTGTTGATTGTAACAAGTGAGTGGAGAATAGAACTCTGCAAATTTTGAGTTTTTCAAAAATCCTGAGCTTTTGTGTTGACAGTCATATTGGATGGATTGATAGCTTGAAACCATTGATTTTTTTGTGTTCTTAGGAGGATTAGAGACACTTTTCATTCAGTAAGTTAGTTGGTTAGAGTTAGTATACAGTCGTAGTTAAATTGTTTTGAAACTAGGGAGTGTACTGGTCCTGTCCTAACCAATCAGTCAAGTTGACTCCCCCATGAAATCCAACCATGGGAAACTTCCAAGGGTAGATGGAAATTTTAGGGGAGTTAGTCATGTACATAATTGTAGAGTTAGGAGTCTTAGAAGTGAGAGTAGATATTTTTACTAGTAATCCCTAGGTGAGCTATCAGTGTCCGACTAGTGGTTTAGGACTGAAGAATTAGCATGATTCATGCAACAGAAGAAGGTATTGTATGGACCAAGTACATGTACAGTTAGGGTTTGATGTTACCTTGATATAATAGGTTGGTCAAGTTCATGCCAATCAGGGAAGACAAGTTTTGAGTGATTTTTGGATAGTGTTGCAGACTGTCCTAATTTTTAGGCCTATTAGCCCTATAGGACCTAGATTGTAGGAATCCTATGTACGGAGGGCTCCTAAATCTAAAACCTCAAAAATATCTTATAAGGTGATAGAGGGTACTGTAATATGTTTTTTTTTCCAACTTCTTTGGAAATTTTTTGAATGAATTGAAAAAAACACACTGAAAAGGCTACAAGGAAAACCAGTGCTATTAGGCCTCTTGGATTCCAAAGTTGAAACTCGACTAGTAAGAGCTATGAAATCCAACCAAATGGATTCAAGTGGGAAAAAATATAATGCCTACATGGTGGTGGACACCTCTTCAAGGAATCATGGATGTTATTAAGGATTTGGCACTTAGATCCTTCTAAGTGTGAGTAGAAGAAGTGGAGAAGTGAAGTAATCATAAGGTGTTAGTCTTGCAAAAGGGTGAAGCACAAGTGGAGACTCTTAGAGGGGAGTAAGATTAGGACTTAGTTAATTATCTAAGCCTAATAAGGACCTAGAGGAGATTAGGATCCTTGGAGAAGATAGATAATATCTTCTTAGTATATTGTGCAAGCAAACCCATTGGAACTCTTTCATCAGTATAGGCAGTCTTGGCTTTGAGTGTGTACCGACTGATTTTAGTATATATGCCCGAAAGCATAGTTATCACAGATTTTAACAAGTAATATCATGATGCATATTTCTTATTCTAATTTGGCATTATATCAACATATTATGGAACTGATGTAAAATAATAGCTTGGGGTAATCCAATTCCATACTTGTTCTGCTTAGGTGGGGGTGGTTATGTCACCAGATCCATTGGATGGGGTGTCACCATTTGCATTTCTCAGTCTAGCTTCATCATTGTTTGAAGATTTTCTCCACATTTTTCCTCTAGCACTCTGGATGTCTTCAATGGTGTTTCCATTGGGATACGTGCTTGTCTCTGTCATTCAATCTTTGTAGTCTTTCTTGAGATGACCAACTTTATGATAGTGTAAGCATGTCATTCCAGGGTTAGTCCAGCCTCTAGACTTTCTATTCCACTATCTCATATAGTTTTCAGCAATGTGACCATATCTTCCACATGCTATACAATTTTTCCAAGTGTTGTAATCCCATACATACTAGTTACCAACTCTCTTCAGTTGATAGGGAGTTTCTTGACCTTTAGGCTTCCATGCTTGCCTTTTCATTCCCATTCATTTTGCATGTAGGACAATATTTGTCCATGTAGGTTTCCTTCTTTGATTGTTTCATCTCAGACTTACATTCATATGCTTTATGTCCTTTCTTGTTATATTTATAACAAAATCCTATGAATGAAGATGTAGATTTAGAAATACTTTTCATTTTGCCTCTGCATACATTTGATGTATGGCCATGCTTTCCATGGTGATTGCATGTCAGCTTTATTGGTCTAGAATTTGTATAGACATTCTTTGGGTCATTTTTATTTGATGATTCTCCATTCTCGATAAAACCTAGACCAGTATTTTTTTTGACTCTTCGTTGTCCTTCAAGAAAATCATCCATTCTTTTATTGCTTTCTTCAGCTTTCTTGATAATTTCATTGTGCTGCTGCTGAATTCTTATTTCATGTTTCAATTTTTCATTCTCATCCCTTAGTTCATCGATAGCTTCTATTCTTTCAATGAGTTCAACATTTATTCTGTTTGCTTCTTGACTCATAAGAATAATATGATTTGTAATCTCATGGTGATGCTCTGTAAGTCTTTGTATTTCAGACTCTTTTTCTTGTAGCTTTTTAGTGATCTTTCTTCTATCATCAATAGCTAGTGTTCTTTATTTCTCATATTTTCTATTATTGTTCATGACATCAATCATCCTTACTATCTATTTCTCTTGACCAATTTGTAGAGATTTAACTTGTCCAACCAGATGTAGATTGATTTTAGTTAGGCTTGTGATGCTTTCTTCTTATGTATATGATGCTTTTCTTGTAGTTGATCTTGAAGACTCAAAGAAATATGGTATCTCTTCCTCATGATAATCTGTCTCATTACATCGAGATGCCATAATCTTTCTTTCATCTAGCAACTATCTCATATTGATTCTAGCTTCTTTATACTGTTCATAGAACATCTGAATTTCTAGCTTCTTATTTTCAGTATTTTTATCAAGTCTATACTTCTCAATTGTATGATCTTTTCTCTTAATCCTTTAATCTTTCCAACAAGAGACTTAGCTCTGATACCAATTGTTGGAATTAATGGGAAGTATGTACTGAGAGGGGAGGGGTGAATCAATACCTCTAAAATGTTTGTATCCTTTAATCAATTAACCTTTGTAATCAATTTGTATATCCATTCAATATGATCTATACTATCTTGATGTGAGTTATATCAATTAATAACATTAACATACATGTGAACATTCATAGAAACATTCATGAAAGTAATTTGACACATAACACAAGATATGATATCACAGAAAACTCCAGTTAGGAAGTAAAAACTACGGTGGGGATGTCACCCACAAAATCTTCACTATCTGCAGATTGGAAGGGGTCGATTAAGGCTTACAATTTGATCACTTCGGATGATCTACCCTGTTAAGAGTATTAGTGGAGACTTGTTAAATTCTACTCTGTTAGGAGCTTTAGCAACACTGTTGAGTGTGCACTCGGTTAAGAGATTCGTAGTTGGACTGTTAAATCCACCTTCCTTGAAAGGATTTTTACACTTTGTTCCACTTGTTAGAATGATAGAAAATTAAAAATTGACATGGTAAATGCAATCTCTTATTTCTGATACAGATCTAATTTATTTTACATGAAAAATATTATCACCTAATTGTGATTGAGTAATACCTCTGATTCTCGATAGCCTCTGTTCTTGGTTCTTGCTAACCAAATTCACCTTTTTTTATTCTGGTTCTTGAAAATTCCAATCTGATCCATAGATGTGCTTGTTGGATTCATTCATCTTCTCCTCTATATTCACATCCTTAATAATGAATGATTGCATCATCTATTTATAAGATGGATTGACATCATCAAGTTTTGAGAAAAACAATTTTAACTCTAAGATCAAGTTTACAACTTGTACCTAGATCTCCTAGTCTATGTGTTTTAAATCAGTTAGACTGATTAAAGCACTTACATTCATGTTTCTTGTCCCTAAAGAAATGGATTTAAAAACAAATCAATATCCTATAAATAGAATAAGCTTGATTTATCTGACATGGAAGTCAGATCCACTTTTTGTGGGCTACAACTGACTTTCAGTTTCTGTCTATCGGTTATGCTCTGACTGTCTTTCAGTTTTGTTCTGTCGGTTGCTCTTTAATTGTCTGTCAGTTTGCACTATATCCTGCACGTCAGGTTCCTCTGTCGGGTTCCTCTTTATCTTTCTATCTTTGCATTTTCTGTTTACACACTAAGTTGTGTCATCGGTTTTCTTTGCACTTAGTCATCTTCGGTGATCTCTTTCTATCTGATCTTCGGTTTGCTCTATCTTGTCTTTCGGTGTATGCTTACCAAAAGTGTTATTTGCATACTAATGGAAAATTAATGACATCATATGCTCATATAATTTTTATCATATTTTAATTAGATATAATATATTATAATTACAAAATACTATAAGTAGGTATTTTAACATTCGAGAAGACATTGATTCATAAAAATTAAAAAAATAGTAAATCATATCAGAAAAAAATAAAAAATATATGGTTCACTAGAGGAGAGAGTCCTCTTTGAGAATATTTAATTTGACTTTTGATTGGGCTAAATTTGATAGGGAAAATATGGTGGGAGATAAAAACTGTCAATTTTAGGTTTGTTGGACGTTGAACTGTTATAACAGAGAAAATATACATTGAAAACCTTTTTTTATGCACTAGATATATATGTCATCTATAACATATTTTGAAATCAAAGGAAAATAATATTATTTACATATAGATTTTGGGTGGGAACTGAACCCCCTAATTTTGAGTAGTTTCTAGCAATTGAAAAATCGCTTTAAAAATTTAAAAAACCATATCAATTCTTGTTAAAAAAATTATTAAAAATAATAATCACAAACTTCATCCAATTTTACACATTTCATCTATTTACATCATCTTCAAATTCTAAACAGAAATGCCACTTTTATATCGTTGAAGTTGAATAGTTTTTGTGTTGTTAACCTTTTCCTTTATAAAAGTGTGACACGGGTTTGTACTTTTACCCATATATATATATATATATGCTCCTAACCATGTCTCCCAATATTGGGAACTCATATCAAGCTAAGTCCTAGTGAAAATTTATTCCTACATACTCGACTACATTCCTGGAGGAGTTAATTAGAGATGCAATGAAAGAGAACCTAAATGAGTTTGAAAAAAATTTTGTGTCAAGTTGAATAGGGAGGACCAATGTATTGTACCTTGTTATGTCATTTCCACATTCATGATATAAACTTATGATGGAAATCAACACTACCATCTCTAAGTTCAAACTTGAGAATATATTTTGAGCCTCATTTTCAGAAAAAATAAATAAATAAAAATAGAACAAACAACATCTAATATTTTTATGGATACATTCATCATTATATAGAGTTAATGAAATATACAATAAAATAATAAAGGTGGACCTAAATCCTATAGGATTTATCCAAATTTAAGTGTTGGAACTATAAGGAGAGTAGACACATTAGAATAGTTTGTCAGAAAAATAATGGTATAATATACAAGGAAATAAAATCCAAGGAGACTCCCATAGAATCAAATTCCTCCAATGAAAAGGGTGGGAATGTGTTTTAGTCATCATTGAGTCTACTGTCATTCTATCATGCATGGTTTATCAATTCTTGGGTGTCTATCACATGAATCACCACAAGGAGTGGTTCCTTGAGGATGACTATTTTGTTAGAGGTGAGGTCTTCTTAGAAGATAATTCTTTCCATTATATCATGGGTCAAGGTTGTTGGCATGATTGGTGAAATAAAGAAGTGATGTTGTTGGCATTTATGTCAAATAAATCAGGTGAATTGTCAAATGCGGAGTTAGACACAGTGGGGTTAGATGCTATAGGATATAGATGTATTTTTCATACTTTCATATTATTTCAAGAATATCTTAAAGTCGGTTGAAGCTTGAAATCTAGGACTTACAACATAAGTTTATGTATCAATATATCTCCTTGGGGACAGGAATTTTTTTTGTGTGACAATGTGTATTATTTACCTCAGTGGTATTCATCTTGGTAACAAGAACTTTAGTGATAACATAAAAAAGCATGGTGATTTATGTTTTTTGAATACTAATGTTTACCACATTAGAATATTTCAACATTTATAAAAATGTTGAAAAGTCAATTACTTATTATGTGGGGTCATCAACATATTGTATTTGATGAGATATATTTTAAGCGTATTTTTGATGGTGGTTATAAAGTAAGTATAAAAATGATTTTATTATACATGTTGGGAAAAGGAATATGCATTGATTAAATAATTCGAGGAAATGAATCTACAGTGGCTAGAAGAGGTAACAATACAAGGATGAATATGAAGGGTTTTTTCTTTCCTTTGTTCTTTTTATGTCTGGGGAATTCAATAAAACAATCTGTATAGATATACTATAGAAATGAGATGAAAATATGAACAAACATAATATTACACAATTTAGATTTTAATAGAAACAAAAATTAGAAATATAGGTTGTTGATTGCGTGTGAAAATATGTGAATGAGAAGGTGTTCTTTCTACATAGAGTGTATAAGTATGGTTGTTTCAGAAGATATTAAATTTTAAAAAAACTAGGGCAAAGTTGAAAGTTTCAAAAGATGTTTTTGAAGAACCTTTGCTCAAGGAGAGTGTTGTGATTGGACAAGAATAACAAAGATTGGTTTCAAGAGATATAAAATGGAGATAAAGGTATAAAGTTGATGTAATCTTAATTATTGCATGTTGAGTGAATTTGATTTATATTTTGTACTGTCATGTCTATCATTACAAGATGAGAAAAACATGATATGGGATTTGTAGAGAAATAGAGTAATCATCTGTATATGTTCTGTTTTGTATTTCTTTGATTTGTGTTAGTGCTCTTAAATTTTTGAGAGATTGATGTTCCTAGGTTTGGTGCCCTAAATGTAGTCGGTGAGTCTCATAGTGGAGGTTGGTTAGTGAGACCTTTTGATTAGTGAGATCTTTTCTAATGAGGCATATTTGTAACCAGTGAGGTTTGGTTAGTGAGACCTAGTAAAGACATCTTTCATAGTGGGTTTTCACCCATTAAGGGTTTTCCATTCAAATATTTTGTTATGTGTCATACATGTATTGTCTTTGTACTTTTTATGGTTTTTATTGCTGTTTCTCATCAATTCAAGAGTCTTATATGATATATCATAGTAGCTTGAAATCATGTTGATTGTTTGAAAGATTAGTAAATTTTCATCCTATGATTGAGAGGGCTTGTTTTTAGTGGCCATTGATTCACCCCCTCCCCCCTCTTAGTGGTCTAGTATTTTAATAAGTGGTATCATATAAACATGTTCCTATCAATAGTCTAATCAAATTGGTTGGTCTTTGAAGAGGAATACCATGGGTAAAAAGTGTAGAAATAAAGTTTCTAAAAAGTTGAAAAATCTTCCTAACAAGAAAGAGTTGTATTTTACAAAAATTGATGAGCTTTCTAATGGTAATGATTCTAAAGAATGAAATCTAGAAATGTTTGGAGAGCCTTAAATTGTGGAAGTTGTAGATGAGCATCAGATCGGTCAAGAAACAAATGAAGAAGGAGTTATTGATCTTGAAGGAGAAGCTTTTGTTGCTCTAGATGAGAACAATAATCTCAAACAAGAAAATCAGAAGTTAAGGTATGTCTTCAAGAAAGCTTTAAGATTAATAAAATTGAAACACAAAATATTAATGAATCTAAAAGGATAATTGAATTTATGGATGCTCAAGTCTTAGAAAGTAAAAGGGTTGAAGAAAATGGGAAACAAATTCAAAGATAAAGAAACAATGTGTAAAAATTTAGAAGAGGAGATTGCCTCTTTGAAAGGGAGTTTAGAGAATAATTCCTTGTTAAAAGAACAAATCTTGAAAGATAATATGATTATCAATATATAAAAAAAGATTGAAGAATATAAAAGGATAGCTCTAATGTAGCCAAATCTAATTTGGAAGTTAAACTATTAAACATCGGAAAAAAGGAAAAATTGTTGTTCTAAGGAAAGACCTTGAAAGTGTCAAGATTCAGTTGAAAAAGAGTCAGAAATTTGAGCATGACACTAACATGCTAAATGAGATATTGGGGAAGAAAAATCACTCCAAGAATTCTACCAGTTTAGGATATGAGATAGGACAAAGCTTCGTGGGAGGAGAAGGGTCAAAACATGAGATTGTTTTTGTGTCTACAAAGTCAGAAGGAGGATAGAGTTTTAAAGTTTGACAAACTCCCAAGAAGAAGATAGATATCAGTTGTCATATTGTTTTTCCTAAGGTTGAAGGTAGGGATAAATCAAAAGAAAATTTTTATGATGTTAGATAGTCTAAAGGAATCAACAAAAGAAGAAGAAAAAGTGTCAACCGATTCACTAGATCTCCACTTACTTGGCAAGACCAAACAACAATATACAATTACTCTTTTATGGGTTATTGTTATTCATGTAGTGGTTATGGTCACAGGGGTGCAAGTTGTAGATTTTTTTATAGGAGATGGATTAAATTTGCAAGAAGAAATTCCTTTATTTCAAAAAAAAATATGAGTCAAACATTCTTCAATTGTCACTTTGGGTATATAGCATACTATTGTAGAAATAGTTTTGGAAAACCATCTAAAAATCAGAACATTTCAAAATAAAATATGAGTCAAATGTGCTTCAATCGTCACAACTTTGGGCATATAGCATACTTTTGTTGGAATAATGAAATGCTGTGTACAGAGAGGGGATGGGTGAATCAGTACCCTTAAATTTGTTTATCTCTTTAAGCTTTAGTAATCATACTTGCATTACTGACCATATTGCTTTTCTACCTTATGCATGTAATATCAAAACATAAATGTAATTGCATGTAAACATTCATGAAAAGTAGTTACACATGACACAAGAATCGGTAATGCAGAAAACCCCCGTTAGAAGGTAAAAATTGCGCTGGGGATGAGACCCACAAAGATTCACTATCTGCAGAATGGAAGGTGTTGGTTAAGGCTACAAGTCTGATCACTTCTGATGGTCTTACCCTGTTAGGAGTAACATTTTAGACTGGTTAGGTCTACGTGGTTAAGATATTTTAGCAACACTATTAAGTGTGCACTCGGTTAAGAGATTTACAATAAGATTTTTAAGTCCACCTTATTAAAGGATTTCTTCTATTTTCTACAATTGTTAGAGAGAAGTCAAAAATACTTGTCGACTTGATAACTTGCAATCTTGAATTGTTGAATATAGATCAATTTAGTTCACAAGATATGTGTATCACCTATAGTGATGGATAATACCTCTATTCTGCTCAGTAGCCATGAATCTTAGCTCTTCATAACTGAATTCTTCCTTTTGTGTCCTTTTGCATGAAACTCTCTGTTTGATCCATATATGCCTATTGTGGCTATAATCATCATTATCTGATTGATTTCTACATCTATTTATACAATGTATTGACCTAATTAGGTTTCATGCTTTACAATAAAAACTCTATGATCAAAGGTTTACAACTAGACCTTGATCTCCTAGTTTGCATGTTTACAATCAGTTAGACTAATTAAAACAATTACATATACTTTACTTGTTCCTCGAGAAATGGTTTTACAGCTAAGCATAATGATATTTATAAAACTAAAGTGTTTTATCTGACGTGTATCTCATATCCACTTTTCTCAAGAATAATATTATCTCTTGATAGACTGATGCTCGGTCTTCTTTGTAGTATGTGCTCGGTGATGTCTTTGAATTGTCTATCGGTGATAGTGCTTATTGGTGTTCACTGCACTAACATTTTTGGTGACCATTGCACTTGTCTATTTTTGGTGTCCTTATGCTTGACTAAATGTTGTCACTCGGTGATCATGTAAACCGACAGTCCAAAAACTATTTCCTTATATACTAATGAAAAATGTGATCCTTTAGGATTATCAATCTCCCCCTTTGGCATTAGTATCAAAAACGGATATGTGTAAACTGAAATGTTCAGTATATACACCAAGTGTTTACCTTGTCAATGAATCCCCCTATGTGCATTCCTTGGTATGGTGTATGTACATGTTTCTCCTTTGTGTATTTCCCTCTTTTTCCTTTTACATGTTTTCCCCTTTCGACATGTTATACATATATATTCCCCCTTTATATATATATTTCCCTCTTATACATATAATTCCCCCCTTTTTTGAAAATAATGACAAAGGTGTAATACTTACAACTTGTCAAGTATGTGGGCATAGGATTTTTGAATGTCTGCCATTATCTTCTCCCATTGCTCTTGGAGGTGTTCCAGGTTCATGTTCTCCAAAGTGAGTCTGGCGTGCATGTCATATATACTCTCGATAATAGACATCTCTTGGGTGGCAATCAATGCTTTTGCCGAAGTCATGTGTTTCAACAGCAGTGTGAGATTTGGGAGTAACATAGCTTGGAGCTCGATTACCTCATCTCAGATTATGCTTTTATCCTTTTTTGGTTCTAGTCTCAACCTTTTTGAATCTTCAATTTTCTTATAATGCAATTGGAATGCATTTTCTTCGATTATGAGACTTTGTGCACTAGCCTTAAGATCTTCATCTATCTTTGCTATCTTTTCACTATGTTCAGTAGTGAAATTCTCTATTGTGCACAACTTTTGAACTAGTTTAACTACTTCTGATAATATTGGTTCCATTGTAGTTACTAATTCAAAAAATTTTACCTTATTTTCTACCACTTCTTGGCTGATCTTTTCGGTTAACTTGTATTGAAACTTCTCCTCAGCATGTTCCTCAATTACCTTTTCTGCATCTACGTTCTATGATGAAATGGCATCGGTGAGTACTGCTAATTGATCAAGTATTGGAGCATTTTGATCAATTTTAGTGTTAGGTACTATCTGCAATAGTATTTCTTTTGTGGTATCTAGGACTTGTGAGTTCTTGTGCTCCTTGAGCTTGTCATGTATAGCCTTCCTCTTGCATAATTGTCCATATTTGGTTAGGGACTCGAGATCCAGTGTCCTTGGATCACAGTCAGGTATATCAATTATCTCATCAAGTGTGACTGAATCTTTTCTTTTCTTTTTCTTCTTTGAAATAGTGTTGGAAGCAGAGGAATGAAGGACTATTGCAAGTTTTTTCTCTGTCTCTTTTGCTTTTGGTGATTGTGTGGGAGGTGTGGCACCTTTTGTATGCTTCGTGGCATTGACCTATTGGTCGGTAGTAGATGTCTCTACATCAACCTTATCTTTATTTGTATCCTTTTATTCCTCGGTGTTCTTGTCGGCTGCATCACTCTATTTTTCCTCTCCACTTGCATCTTTCTGCTTTTCATTTGTATCTTGTTGCTTCTCATGTTCATCACCTTTTTCTTCTGGTATGCTTGCATCAACTGTCTTCTCATTTTCTTCAGTAGCGACATTGATAGCTTGTATCAATAAGGGCATGTGACCTAGTACTTTTACCTATGCAACATCCATTGTTGGGTATGTGCAAGATCATGAGGGGCCAAACTATGCCCTTAAGTGGCAATGAAAAATCAGAAAATCAGGGTTAGTAAACTTGACGTGAAAATTTGAACTAGCTATCAAGTTATTATATCAAAAAGTTGTAAGAATAGAATTTGTAGGAAATTGAATGTAGTTTTTAAACTACTAGGCCTTTTCTGAAAAAAAAAGTTAATATGATTGGTGAAAAGTATAGATTTCAATGCAGCAGTACAAAAATTTCAGGAAAAAAATAAGAAGTAGGTGTATGTCTGACCACCTTAATCATAATCAAATGATAATATTTTTTTATAAGATTTTATATATAAGTAGTAGACTTCTTCCCAGATGTGACGCATATTTTTGTGTAATTTTATTCTTAAAAAATAATTAATTATGAATTATCTGTTACAACATTTTTAGAATAAAAAAACTCCCGTGTCTGACCACCTTAACTCATTGAAAACTTTACCAAATTCAAAAAAATAAAAAAATTTCTTATCGTAGGTGAAGCATAGAATGTGACGCATTTTTCAGATTTCAAAAATGTTATACCATTTGAAAGTTATAGCCATTTTTCAATCAGTATATAAATCAGCACTTTAGAGGTAACTCAATTAGAAATAACTAATAATTACTTACTGAATTCAAAATTTGACAGCAATTATATCGATAGAAAGCTGATAATCTCCTTAAGATACCCTTTTCATTTCATCAAATTTGGGTGAAAAAAAGTCGTCAGCTACATGGTCGAAGTCTGGAACTTAGAGAAACAAGGGAAAAACATGTTTTTGAGACATTTGAAGAGTTGACCAGGTAGGTATGGTGCACAAAGCAATACCGAGCCTAATCAGGTACCCGATATTTTTGGGTACCCGAAAAAGCCAGTAGAATTTTGAATTTTTTATTTTCCCTCCCCTTTCTCCCTCTTACCCTCCCATTTCTCCATACTTCATATGATATTAGATTATATATTATATATATTAGATTATATATTATATATATTAAATATTATATAATATCTATTATATAT
>MU225826.1:3693460-3770867 GCA_018584345.1 Thuja plicata | reverse complement strand
GATATTAAATTGATTAAAAGAAATATGCCAAGCAGTAACAGGGTCGTTTGGACATAAATCAAGGGTATGATCACACTTAGGGCAAATAGGGTCCATAGTTGCGACAGACCAAATTCAGGTGGTTACAGGATAAACCTATCACTTTGGCTTCCACTTCTACTTCGCAACCACCACCTCCTGCTGTGGAGGCTCAGGTTGCTTCTCATGCTAAGAATGCTCCTGTTTCAAACCCTGGCCGGCAAGGGAAAGAGATTATGGATTCAGGTTCTAACCCTAATTTGGTTTGCACACCTCACATAGCCTCTATGATTTCCACTCCTTCTAGCTTTTTTTTCTCTCGCAGCCCTGATGGGCATGCTGAGGCCGCACAAGAGGGTATGGCCAAAAAGTGTCAAAGTGTCTCCATGGAACTTCCTAGGAACAATTTTGCTTATTTTTCTAATAGTTTTGCATCCCTTGGGGACTATGATGGTATGGATGACACTATTTTCCCATGAAGTACATTTCCTAGAATGTTAGGGGTTTGGTAGACCTACCCAGAAAGTACTCTATCAGGGATGTTCATCATCGTGTTAGTAATCTAGATGTTTTATGCCTCTAGGAAGTTAAAATTTTTGGTTTTATGCTTGATGCGGCCTGCAAAGTTATTTGGCCTAAGAGCCTTGCTCTTTTTTCTCATCACAAGGTTGGTTGAGGTGGAGTAGTAACTCTCCTTTCTCCTCATTGGCATTATTTTTTAATCAGTCATGGTTCAAATCCCATGCAACAATCTATTTGGGCCACTTTCATTATTGAGAATCATTCTTTTGGCATAGTTAATGTTTATGCTCCCAATGATGTTGTTGAGAGATCTCACCTGTGGCATTGGCTTGTAGATTCTCTACCACCTAAAAATTGGATCTTCTATGGCAACTTTAATATAGTTGAAGTGGATTCTGACAAGGATGGCATTCTGCCCTTCTGATGGATAGTTGGTGAACGAGAAGCCTGGTATTACATGCGCAATAAATTGGGCCTATTTGATCCTAATCTTGGCCACCATTAAACTGATGGTGTTTGGCACACATGGTATAATTTTAGAGCCTCTTTTGATAGAATTCATAAACATCTTGATCGTGCTATGATCACAACACAATCTTTTTTCTCTTTTTCTGAAAAACAAGCCTTGTCGGTTACTCCTCTTGTTGATGTGACTTTGTCAGATCACTTCCCCATTCAATTCATTATTGAATGGAAGATAGTTAAGGCATGTCCTCCCACCACTTAGTTATTCTTTAATACTTATTTTCTCAATCATGCTTCCATGGTGGCCCACATTCATCAGGTTTGGAACCTTGTGTTGGAGATTTGATTCAGAGCAGTTGATTGATTGTATGTTTGTCATTGATGACAACATATAATACATAGTAGTAATTCTGTATGAACTTCTTTGACTGTTGACATGAATACTTGCATGGATAGATACATGTTTTTGACATGTTTATGATGTTATGTTCATACACGCAGACCCAGATATGATGTTTCAGTAAAGTTATGCAATTCTGTTATTGGCAGTTACAATTCTGGAAGTATAACGGTTTAGGGCCGACGTATATAACATGTTTCATGAGTTGCACCTATCTTCAGGATATGCGTGTGTATATTCATGTTTAGTTATGACTTGGTGATATAAATCCAAAGGTGCCAAACATGTTTCAATATGATTGCAAAGTTCTGGTTAATTTGGTGAGGCTAACTCAGTGAAGTGTCGCGTCTACTCAACATTGACTTGCGTGGACTTAATATTGTTTGAGTGCTTAGTTAAGACAACTAAGATATTGATGAAGTGTTTCTAAGAGCCAACATGACCTTCTATTTTGGATAAGATACTTATAGTAGTTCAATTGTGATATGCCAAGTGTGAATGATACGAAATGTGAAGAAAGATGTACAGAGCAGATTATCAAAGTTGGTTCATTCATCAAGGGTCTATGTGAAGAAGAAGTGAAAGATTGTAATACATTGGAACTGATCAAGATAGAAGGTCTACTCTATATTTCATCATCAGATATAGTGCATATTTGTTATTCAGAAGGTTGTAGCCTTCACCATCAAGCAGTGAGCTTTTGGACAGTGAGTCCACCACCCCTAACAAGGTTATTTGTAAAAGACTCCTAACATGGTCTGACCCTTAACCAAGTCACTATACTTATAGCATTGTATTGTACAACTCCTAATAGGGTTGAAATATCTTCTAACAGTGATTACTACAAACAAGTATAGTTTATTGTGGGTGCTAATTCCCACCGGGGTTTTTACCATTTGGTTTCCTCGTAATAAAATTGTGTATTGAGTACTGTGTTATCTGATTATGCATTTACTTTGTTGTACACTAAATTTAAAGAAGTAAAAGGAACTGATGTAACTGATAACTGATTCACCCCCCCTCTCAGTTATCCTCTGGGACTATTCTAACAATTGGTATCAGAGCCAAGTGCCTTGGAGAAGAAGCCTAACAGCTTAAGGTAGATCTAGATGTCTTACTTCAGAAAATAAAGCCCTAAGTTCAATGGAGAGAATTATTTGGATTGGAAAAACAAAATGATAACACATCTATAGTGTATTGGCTTTGAGATCTTTGAGATTTCTACACAAGAGGTTTTAATTCCATCTCTGAAAGACCTTGCAAATGATGATTCTACCAACAGACAAAAGGACATATTTACACACAATGCAATTGCCAAAGAAGCCCTAATCAGTGTCTTATCTGACAGTGAATTTTCCAAAATCAAGAAAATTGACAAAGCATATATCATATGGAAGTATCTAGAAGACATGTTTGAAGGAGATGTTCAAGCAAAGAATGCACACAGGAAGAAATAGAAGAATAAATACAACAGCCTTGAGATGTTTCCTGAAGAGAACATTAGAGCTTACAATCAAAGGATAAATGAAGCAGTATCTAGAATCAGGAACAATGGTGGTGAAAAATCAGAAGAAGATATAATGGACAAGTTGTTAACTACTTTGACACCAGACTATGAAAACAAGATCAACATTCTAGAGGAAACTATGCAATTCTCACAAAACTTCAAGAGATAGACTCTAATATGCAAAATCTCTACATTTGAGATATCAAGATTGAAGACTGAACCTAAAAGTGAAACAGCCTTTAAAGCCATAGTCCATGGTAAGAAATCCTTACACACATCCAATCATGATGGGAAAGAAGAAGTTGATGAAGAACTTGAAGAAATCATAGCTATGATTGCTAGAAGAGAAAAGAAAGGAAAAGGTAAATATGAAGGACAACTTCCATTCAAATGTTTTTCATGTAATAAGATAGGTCACTTTGCATCTAAATTTCCCACAAGAGTCAAGAAGTTCAGATCTCATTACAAACCCAAATATAATAAGGAATTTTATCATGCTGAAGAATGTGTAACCGATGAAGATTCAGGAGAAGATGAAATTGGATTCATTTCCCTTAAAGATATGGAAAGGTTGCTTGAGGAAATGGACATTGCAGATGAAAAGGAAGAACAAGAACTAGCCCTAATTTCCAAAGAAGACATCAAAAATTATTGGATCATTGACAGTGGATGCTCTCATCACATGACAGGTGATAAAGATAGATTTGTTCAGTTAGACAAGTACAAAGGTGGTATGGTCAAATTTGGAGAAAACACTCCAAAACCTATCATAGGCAGAGGTTCTATCACCTTGGATGGAAAGAACAAGATAGATGATGTTCTATATGTTGACGGACTTCATCATAACTTGCTAAGTGTTGGAAAGCTACTTGACAAAGGCTATCATCTAGAGTTCAAAGACAACAAGTGCATTATTAACAACAAGGATGGAGACATGATTGCGTCAGGCTCCAAAACAAAAGGTAATGTTTTTTAGCTTAATTTTGATGTAAGTTGTTTTGTTGCAAAGGTGGATGATAGTTGGTTATGGAACAAGAGACTTTGTCAAATCAACTTTGACAATATAGTAAAGATCGGCAATGTTAAGGCAGTTAGAGACCTACCAAGTATTGCAAGACTAGTTGACACAATATGTAGGGAATGTGTTATGGGAAAGCATGTGAGGAGTTCTTTCAGAAGCAAATAGAACTTAGCTGAGAATAAATTGGACCTAGTACATACAAATTTGTGTGGTCCTACTCAAACAAGATCATACTACAAAGAAAGGTATTTCATTTTGTTTGTTGATGATTTTTCTAGGATGATGTGGGTTGCGTTCTTAAAGGAGAAGTCTGAAGCTTTTGAGAAGTTTAAAATATTCAAAGCTAAAGTTGAGAATGAATCTGGATTGAAACTGAAATGTCTAAGATCAGATAGAGGAGGAGAGTTCACCTCTGATCAATTTTATGACTATTGTGAAGAGCATGGCATTAAAAGACAGTTGAGTGCACCTAGAACCCCTTACCAGAATGGAATTGCAGAAAGGAGCAACATGATCATACTTGATATAGCGTGCACTATGATGATTGAAGGAAAAGTTGCGCACACCTATTGGAGAGATGCAGTGAGCACAACGGTATATACCATCAACATAACCCAATTGAGGCTAGTTGTGGATAAGACATCCTATGAATTTTGGTTTGGCAATGTACCTACAGTAAAGTACTTCAAAATCTTTGGCAGCAAGTGCTACATCAAGAGAGATGATGGAGTTGGTAAGTTTGATGCTAGAAGTGATGAAGGTATTTTCCTTGGTTATTCTACTAAAATCAAAGCATATAGATGTTTCAATTTGAGATTAAAGAAGATAATTGAAATCACGCATGTTAAGATTGATGAAAAGTTTATGGTTCAAGAAAGATACTATGAATATGAAATTTATGATTGAGGATGAATCCAGACATAGAAACAAAGATACTATTATTGAAGAAATGTATGATTGCATTGATGTCTCATGCAATGACCCTGAATCAAGCAGAGTAGAATCACAAATTATAGAAGAAGAAGACACACCTAAGGTTCCAAAATTCACATCAAGATACCACTCTAAAAATTACACCATTGGAGATCAGAGCAGTAGTGTTTTGACCAGATCAAAAGCAAAAAGTCTAGCAGTGGATGAAGAGGCATGTTTACTTTCACAGATTGAACCCTTAAGTGTTGAAGATGCTTGTAATGATTCTGATTGGAAGAATGCAATGAAAGAATTAGATCAAATAATCAAAAATGACACATGGGAATTGGTCCCTAGACCTAGTGACAAAAATGTGATTGGAACAAAGTGGGTATTCAGAAACAAGATGAATGAAGATGGTACAGTAGTTAGAAACAAAGAAAGATTGGTATGCAAGGGATATGCGCAGAGAGAAGGAATAGACTACACAGATACATTTTCCCCTGTGAGTAGACCGGAAGCCATAAAGTTGTTCTTAGCATACGCAATAGTCAAAGACTTTAAAGTATATCAAATGGATGTAAAATCAGCTTTTCTAAATGGTGATTTGAATGAAGAAGTTTACATTGAACAGCCTGAAGGATTTAGTCTTTCAGATGAACCAGACATCGTATGCAAATTTAAGAAAGCACTCTATGGTCTTAAACAGGCCCCAAGAGCTCCGTATGAGAGACTTGATGGTTATCTTACCAAGATTGGATTCAAGAAAGGAGCAACAGATTATAACCTATTCACAAGAGAAACACCTGATGGATTATTGTTTGTTGTTATATTCGTTGATGACATTATCTTTGGGGGTAATGATAAGCTCAGTAAAGCGTTTGCAAAAGAAATGCAGAATGAATTTGAAATGAGTATGATTGGTCCTATAAAATACTTTTTGGGATTAAATGTAAAGAAAATAGATAAAGGTATATTTATTAATCAGTCTAAATATGTGAAAGAAATATTGAAGACCTTTCAGATGGATGATTGTAAACCAGTATGCACTCCCATGATAATAGGAAGCAAGCTTTCAAAAGATGATGACTCCACAACAGTTGTTAAGAAATTGTAAAAATCTATGATTGGTAAACTCATTTATCTAACTCGATCTAGACCTGACATATCTAATGTAGTTGGCATTGTTGGAAGATTTACTGCTGAACCCAAGAAAAATCACTTAATGGAAGTAAAAAGGATATTCAAATATCTAAAGGGAACTATAGACTATGGTTTATGGTATCCTAAATTAGAGAATGTAAAGCTTCATGTTTATATAGATGTAGATTGGGCAAGTTGTATTGATGACAGAAAGAGCACTTCAGGAGGAGTAGTATTCCTTGGAGATAGGTTGGTTTCTTGGATAAGCAAGAAACAAAACTGTATTTCTCAGTCAATAGCAGAAGCTGAACATGTTGCAGTAGCACTGAATTGTTCAACTATGATTTGGATCAAGCAGATGGTTAAAGACTTTGGCATTTAGGTTGATTATCCTATTGTTATTCATTGTGATAATACTAGCACTATCAACATGTCTAAGAACCCTATCATGCACGCAAAGAAAAAACACATAGAGATCAAGTACCATTTCTTAAGAGAGAAGGTTGCAGACAAAGAAGTGAAACTGGACTATGTGAGCACCAAAGAATAGTTAGCAGATATTTTCACAAAGCCCTTATCAAAGGATACTTTTGAGTATCTCAGGGAGAAGTTGGGAGTAATTCCCTCTCCTAAATCTATTTAGAAAAAATAGCAAAGACAACAGTCATTAAGTGACTGATGAATGGTTGACTACTCTTCTTTTGGAGTAGTACATGTACCTAAAAAGGACTATGGCACCCTTTGCCATTGATGTCAAGGGGGGATTATATAGTAAGGAGAAGTATGTACTAAGGGGGAGCATATACTCTGGGGGAGTATATACTTAGAACAAAAACACAGACAGAGGAACTACAGTAGTTTAGAGAAATGTTTGATGAGGATATTGAGAAGATTGTAAAAGAAAGAGGACACCATGAATAGAGGATGTTTTTGAGATCATATGTTGCCATCAATGTCAAAGGGGGAGATTGTTGGAGATTTGATTCAGAGCAGTTGATTGATTGTATGTTTTTCATTGATGACAACATATAATACACAATAGTAATTCTGTATGAACTTATTTGAATGATGACATGAAGAATTGCGTGGATAGATACATGTTTTTGAAATGTTTATTATGTTATGTTAATACATGCAGACCCAGATATGATGTTTCAGTAAAGTTATGCAATTCTGTTATTGGCAGTAACAGTTCTAGAAGTATAACAGTTTAGGGCCGACGTATATAACATGTTTCATGAGTTGCACCTATTTTTAGGATATGCATGTGTATATTCATGTTTATTTATGAGTTGTTGATATAAATCCAAAGGTGCCAAACATGTTTCAATATGATTGCAAAGTTATGGTTAATTTGGTGAGGCCGACTCAGTGAAGCATCACGTCTGTTCAGCATTGACTTGCGCAGACTTAATATTGTTTGTGTGCTTAGTTAAGCTGACTCAGATATTGATGAAGTTTTTCTAAGAGCCAACATGACCTTCTAGTTTAGATAAGATACTTATAGTAGTTCAATTGTGATACGCCAAGTGTGAATGATATGAAATGTGAAGAAAGATGTACAGAGCAGATTATCAAAGTTGGTTCATTCATCAAGGGTCTATGTGAAGAAGTGAAAGATTGTAATACAATGGAATTGATCAAGATAGCAGGTGTACTCAATAGTTCATCATTAGATATAGTGCATATCTGTTATTCAGAAGGTTGTAGCCTTCACCATCAAGCAGTGAGATTTTGGACAGTGAGTCCACCACCCCTAACAGGGTTATTTGTAAAAGACTCCTAACAACATCCAACCCTTAACCAGGTCACTATACTTATTGCATTGTATTGTACAACTCCTAACAGGGTTGAAATATCTTCTAACAAGGATTACTAAAAAAAAGTATAGTTTATTGTGGGTGCTAATTCCCACCGGGGTTTTTACCATTTGGTTTCCCTATAATCAAATTGTGTATTGAGTACTGTGTTATCTGATTATGCATTTACTTTGTTGAACACTAAAGTTAAAGAAGTAAAAGGAACTGAAGTAACTGATAATTGATTCACCCCACCCTCTTAGTTATCCTTTGGGACTATTCTAACACCTTGAGCCTCGACCTTCACATTTGTCTAGCTGGATTCAATGGTGGAATGTTGTCATCCATTGTACGACATGATTTCTATGCATTTATGGTCGACAACTTTCCATCTATCACCATCAATCCTATGATGCCAACACCAAAGCCCTTTGTGTTGCCATGGAGGCTTTATCCCTTGATCCATTCAATCAAAATTTCCAAATTCAGCTTTCCCAATTGCGTCAGCAGAAACAAGTTGCAGACAACTATGCTACCAGAGGTGCTCAAATCAAAGCTTGGCTGCACTGGTTAAAAGTCAGAGATCAAGCCTCTAAAGAATTCTTTGCAACTCTCTATGCACGTCAAACCAATGTGGGTATAACCAAGATCCAAGAGGGTCAGTCTCTCCTCACAGAGCTTCCTGATATCTTTCAAGCCTTTGTTTGTCATTACAAACAAGTTTTTGGCACTCAGGGATCTTCTCCTGCCAGAAACCAAGCTCTTACAGATTGCATAGTTGTTGTTCCTCAATGTGTTTCCCTTCCTAGCATGCTTTCTATGATCAGCTTCTTACCCTTCAAGATCTAAGGGAAGTTATCTTTTCCATGGCTGACGATAAAGCACCAGGTTGTGATGGGTTTCCCTGTGAGTTTTGTAAAACTCTCTAGGATGCCATTGGTCCCGATCTCCATCAGGTGTACCTTGAAGCATACCACTCCTAGTCTCTGGGTGATCTTATTAATAAAGGAAACATCGAATTTATCCCCAAAGCTAGGGATCCTGAGGATATTTGCAATTGGCGGCCTATTACCCTGCTTAATGTCTCTTACAAGATCATTTCTAAGGATTTGGCTCTCAAGATTCGCCACATTCTTCCTCAAATTGTTTGGCTTAAATCAAGATATATTCTTGATAATATTATAGCCATTTGGGAAGGTATGGAATGGGCTCGTAAGTCTCAACAAAAGGCCCTTTTTCTCAAAATTGATTTTGCTAAAACTTATGATCATATTGAATAGACTTTTATTCTTGTTATGCTTCACGCTTTGGGTTTTGGCCCCAGATTTCTTCAATCTGTGAAGATGCTTTTTCAGGATGCCTCTGCTTGCATCACCATTAATGGCCACCAGTCTTCCACCTTTGGGCTCTTCATATCCATTCGGCAAGGATGTCCTCTTGCTCCTGCCTTATATGTTCTTTCAGCCAAAGGCTTTGCCAAATTTTTAGCTCATTCTATCTCTCTGGGCCATGTTTGAGGGATTTCTTTACCCAATTCCACTTCGCAGTTGGTCAATGGCCATTTTGCTGATGATTCCTTTCTCACTCTTTTAGAGGATGAGGAAAATATCAAGGCATCCTTGCAGTGTTTAGACACTTTCTATTTGGCTTCGGGCTCTGCTATTCAGTGGCATAAAACCTTGTGCTATAGATAGTCTTCCCTTCCTAACTCACCTTGGTTTTCCTAGTTTGGTTGGTCTAGGATCCAGCATGGGGAAATATTTTGATTTCTTGGCATACCTTTTGCTTTTCAATCTACTTCTATTGCTTTATGGAATGTTGTTCTTGTTAAAATTGAAAAGAATCTTACCTATTGGATTACCAAGCCACTGTCACTCACTGGTAAATTCCAGATTTGCTCCAAGGTTTTGGCTGCTACTCATGTTTACTATTCCTCCTGTTGGGCTCCTTCCAAGGCTTCGTACAAAAATCTCAAGAAATTGTTGAGGGATTTTCTCTGGGCCTCTGATGCAGATCACCATGGCTTTAACAGAGTTGCCTGGGAATTTTTTTGTCTTCCCAGGGCCTCTGGTGGGCTTGGCTTACTTGATACCCAGAAGCAAGGCTTATCCCTCTGTGTGAAATGGATTGTGTGTTTCCTCACAGGCAACGAGACCTGGAAAATTTTACTTTACCACTGCATTTCTTCTGGGTATCCACTGCACAAACTGGCTTGGAAAGGGATTAGCTTTCAAACCCTCCTAGTTATGAAACATCATGCTCAAATCCAAGGTACCTTTGTTTCCAAAAGTATTTAGTAAGCCTAGGAAGCTGTCAAACCTTGGCTTCAATAGGTCGACAATGGATTCCATGATGGGATTTCATTCAATCAATAGAATATTTGGTGGTCCCCACTTTTTGCATGACAAGGGTTTCCTATAGCCAAAATTTTGGGGATTAGTGCTCTTCATTTTCACAAACAAGGCATTCAAATGCCCAAGGATTTGTTCTCTAGAGCCACCATGAGTCTTCTCTCATGGGATGATTACTGGGTTTAGTTCCAGCTCACGCACCCAGATCATTAGACTTTTGACTTGCTTGTCTCTGCTATTCCGTCACACCTCCTACCCAAGCTTGGAATTCAGTTAATTAAACCTTGGTGGAAAGATTGGAAGTGGTTCCCAGACACACCATTTACCAACTATAAGCCCAAACTTGGATACTCTTGGCTGGTGCCTCATTTACTGATGATTGAATCTCTCAATCACTATTGGCATCTTTCTTCTTCCTAGAGCACTTGGAGCTAGTGTTTCCACACTATTTGGGATGCTATCACTAAACCCAAAATTGCTCATTTTGGTTGGTTTTTTCTCTACCAATGTTTACCCTTAGGAGCCCAGCTTTGGCACTTAGGTGTGCCTGATCCTAAATGCCCATTTTGTAAGCACTCTGACACCATTATGCATATTTTCTAGTTCTATGGTTGGGCCCAGAATTACTGGAGTTGGATTCATAGTTTTTTTATGCCATTTTGGCCTGAGCCTTTCTCTTGGCACATGGCGTTTCTTGGTTACTCTCCCAGAATGCCTTCCTAGTTTACCCAGATTTGGCATGCTTTCAGGATGGAGATTTTATTTTCCCTATGGAAAGACCATAATGTTGTTATTTTTAATCACAGTTTTTTGGATATCAATGTTTCTCTCTATGCTAAGGCATGTTTATGTAATAATGTCATGATGCAGATTCAAGTACAAGCTGACAAGGTGGCCCTTGAGGTTGCCCACTTGCAGGAGTTACTACAACATTGGGGTAATGCCCCATGTACTATTGCCAGGGTGCTACCAAAATCTCTATCTGCTTACCGCATGCCACCCCGGGACTGGTGTCAAAGCAGGAGTGCCTCTGCAAGGCGTTCCAGAACACCACACTCTTGGTGTGGCCACTCTACCTCTCCTCCTAATAGGAGGGCCTTGGCTTTTGGATGGATTCTTGTGCTTGCCTCTACTACTTCTTGGCCTTTGTCTACTGTACCTGTGTGGCCTCCAGCCCCTTTTGATAAAATTCCTCACCTGGCACTTGCAATTTCTCCTAGGCGGGAGGAAGGAGAAATGGAGAAGGATAAAGAAATAGAAGATGGGTGGTCACCTCTTGACCAGACTCATGGGCCCAATGTATGGGGAAATCCGCTAGATAAAGATCCTCCATCATCTTCTGCAACTGCTCTCGCAGCTTGAGGGCTCTGCCGTTATGTTTTTTTTTATGAATAGATGTTTTATTCCAGCTTGATGCCGAGTGACTCTTAGCGGGGTGATTTTTTATCCCCTGAGATTTTTTGTGAATATTGTACTTTGTTAATTATTAATAGTAAAGGCCTCTATTCATCAAAAAAAAATTTGCAAGAAAATGGGTTGACATGATGACATCAACAAAAGTATAGTCAACATTAATGCTAACATGGCAAGTGATGTGGCAATTCTAGTGACGTGGGCGGGTGCATATTTGGCCCAATCTTGGCATGAAACATGTCATCTTATGATAAATATATTGTGCCACATGGCCTAATCATTGAATCTCTCCTACCAAGAGTCCCCCTTACCAATGCGCTAACATGTTTATTTAAATTGTGATGTGGGTTTTCTATATTTGACCTAATTCTAACGGCTTAATAACGCAAAAATGTTGGGGCCAACGGTTTGAACCTTCGAATCTCAATATCCCATATTAAATGTTGTACCACTAAACCGCCTGTGGTTTTTGGGTTTAAAGTGACAAATATTCTTTTTTTTAACAACCATTCCCCTATTTTAAACTGAAATCTAAACCAAATATTCTTTTGTAAGGCTTAAATTATAAAAGCTAAAAAATATTATGGGTTGTGAATATCCTTTGTTATAAAAAAAATATATAGAGGTTTTTATTGGGAGATAAAGTTATTTTTGATGATATAGGGAATTTTTCATAATCTTTTGGTTATGGGCCAAATCAGGTAAAAATTGTATATAAAATGTTAGAATAGGTAAAACCCTATTCTCCCAAGAACACCTGCATGCATAACCCTGTCACATGGAAGAAGTAAAGAACAGAAGACAGGAAAAATCTATGGAGGCCAAAAAGCCAGAGGCATCATATACACAAGAAAAAAAATATTAACAATATGTTTTAAGATGTTACAATGCGATGATGAAAAACTCTGTCACAAAAACAAAGAGGAGAATCCTTATAAAAGGAATCACGAAACCCTAAAAAGGAAAACCTAAGGTTATCTTAAGCAACTAGAGTGAATAGGTGAGTTAGTAATTAGATCATAACAATTTAATTAATAACCCAAGAGACTATTACTCTAACACTCCCCCTTAAGATAAGCTTAGGTAGAAGTAAAAACCTAGGAGACTACTACAGAAAGAAGAAAAGAAGGGTCCTAGCAACAAGACTTGATCAGGTACCCAATACAAGAAATAAACTAGATGAAGGAAACAAGCCTCCAATCTAGGGAAAGTCCCAAAGAAAGGAACAAGAAAGAGAAAGAAACATCTCTGAAGCATGAAGTTGTAAACACTGTCAGAAGAAACTACTGGAACCCCCACTGAAATAGTGCATGACTAGGTAGAGAAGACAAAGTCTAAAGAGCTGATCAATCGAACCAAGGAAGCAATAGAACCAACAGGTGAACCCCCCCATACTGCTGAACAGGGAGAGGGGTGATAGGAACACTGAAATGTAATGCCAGAAACATCTGCAGGAAGAAGAATCAGGAACACCAATAGTGCAACAGAAGTACAAGCATAGGATAAAGGGTAGTGTCACTGACACACAACATGGGCTAATGTCATAGAAGGTACGCTCACTTGACAAAGGTGGATGAGCACAAAATGGAAAAACATCATAACCCCCCATGGCACTTTATAACTGAGTGCGAGTACTAATAAACACAAGGTGCTCAAAATCCCAGATATGCAAAAGCAGGAACTTTATCTCAGTGTGTTTATAGAAAAGAAAATGCTATAGAAGAGAAGCATACAATGCTCAGAAGTCAGAAAGAAGAGTGAGCTAGAAGATCAGAAGAAGAGATCCCAAGACCTGTAGAACTTGAGTAATCTTCCAGAGTGCGAAAGAGAAAACCTCAGAGGAGAAAGAACCTGGAGCAGAATCTGGAAAAAAGACCCTTGCAACTGAAAAGTTCACTGAACCAGCTTTTTGACGATATCTGGTTTGCCAAAAATGGAGTTTGAATGAGCAAGATATGGCTCCCGGAAGGCAGAAAATAGACATCAGTCTTTGACAAAAAAAAATACTGTCAAAAAGGAAGAACCCAAAACCCCAACCTCCATCATCGGAAAGAGCTTTCCAACGATATAAGGAAGTTGGAAAAATACCCCTGTATGCTCTAGATAGAGAAAAAATAGTGCGGGAGGGTCAAAAAGGCACCAAAACTCAGGTTTTAAGCCCCTGGGGCTGAAAAATCTCTAGCCCCTGGGCGCATGGCATGTGCAGGGGGCTGGAGCAGAGCTCCTGGTCACCCATGTGACCACCGCTAGAGGGAAAAGGGCCCGCTGGGCGAAGCGGAGTGTCGGTGGGCACCGAGTGAAGCAGAGGCTAGAGCTAAGTGGAGCGAAGCACCGGAGAGAGCGTCAGGGGGGACCAGGAGGAGTGAAGGCCAGCGGAGCCAGTGGTGGCAGTGCGCAGGGTGGTGGGGGCTGCAAAGGGCAGCGGAGCTAGTGGCGGGGCTGGAGGTGCCTGCGTAGCCCGCAGAGCCAACGGGAGGTGCTACCGGCGGGGGCTGGGCCACGGTGGTGCAACAGTAGCCTGATTAAAATTTGCATTGACTGTATTTTTAAACGCATAAAAAACCTTTAAAAAATGAAGTTTTTTTATTTTTTCTCAGTTTCCGTGCCCATACAGCATTGAAAACCAAATTTTTTTTGCTTCAGAGCCAAGTTGTCCAAAATGGATAAGTTTTATATGGATTCTAGGGTTTCTGGGCATTCTGAGCACAATGGTGATGTCCGTTTGAGCCCAAAATGACCATAAAAAAAGGTCCCCTAAATCCACATAAAAAGCTTCTAAAAAGCTAAAAAAACCTCTAGCTTCTAAAACACTTCGCTAAAACACGAACAACAAGCAACAAGATGGCTCTGATACCATGTTGAAGTTAATAAAAACTATCAACCCACAGCTCCCAAGAATCACCTGCATGAAAACTTGTCACAAAAAGAGAGAAGCAAAAAAGCTATGGAGGCAAAAAATCATAGATTAATGGAAGAGGAAACATATTGTGCAAAACAATGGAGAAAAACTCTTAATGCAATAACATCCCTCTTTGTAAATTATTAAGAATTCGATGTTATTAATTAATTGAGGATGTTATTGCATTAAGAGTTTTTCTCCATTGTTTTGCACAATATGTTTCCTCTTCCATCAATCTATGATTTTTGGCCTCCATAGCTTTTTTGCTTCTCTCTTTCTGTGACAGGTTTGCATGCAGGTGATTCTTGGGAGCTGTGGGTTGATAGTTTTCATCAACTTCAATATAAAAAAGGTTAGATTTTGGGTTTGAGTTAGTAGTGATTGGAGAATAAATTTTCTTAGTGGAGAATCATGAGATAATTTCTTGTAGAGTAAATTATTGGGAGAATTTCTTTTGTAGGACTTTGATAGTGAATTGTCATCCTTGTGCATTTGGAGCTTGAAGTCAAGCTTGTTGCATGTGTAAAAGGAGGATTTTCTTTTGTAATTTATTATCATCTGAGGAGACATGAAACTTGTAAGGTTGAAGGCCTTACAACCATTTTCTGGAGCCAAATCAAGGATCGGCCACTAGATTGGAGGGACCCGAAGACATACCCAATTGGTGAAATTCATTATCAAATTATGTTTTGTCTTCTCTCCTTTCTCTCTTCTGTTCAATTTGTCACTATTTGATTATTATGTTTATAGAAGAATTTTAATAATTTTTTAAAGACCTTCATTTAATTATTGTAAAAATTTATTATTCACGTGGAACAGTCCTAGATCCTAACATCAGGTCAAGTGGTATTAGATCTTTTTGTGATTAGTGTTTTCATAGGTGAATGATAATAAGAGCTAAGAGCCAATGAGGTGAAGTCACACTTGCAGAGTATAATTCTGAGATCAGGAAATGAAGGATCTTTCAACCAAAAATGTCAGAGATTACAAAAAAATATGAATACCCAGAGCTCGATGAAAGATACTTTCAGAAATCCTTCCTTGATATGAAGGCCATGGTGGAGGTACCCTATAGAGAAAGGAACGAGAGGAGGAAATCTAAAGGAGGTACTGGTCCATCCAAGCATGAAGATTATGGAGAGAAGGAAGGAAAGAGGAAACAATGAGGAGGTGGTGATTCACCACCAAAAATTCCTCCATCTCCTTCTTCCCCTTCTTCTTTCACTTATGTTAATACTTTCAAGAGCACATCTAAGCTTGTTATTAAATTTGATCTAAATTTTGAATCACCTAAGTATTGTGGGGAGATTAATGCTAGAAAGTTAGATGATTGTATCCAACATATAGAAGTATATTGTACGATACAAGGCCTACTAGAAGATGCCTCTAGGATTTTGTTAGTCTCTCTGGTAGGGATGCATAGCTCTCGCTTGGTGGGAGAGTAGGACTCAGGAATAAATTGGTCTCCATGGTAGTGTTAGCATGACTTGGATAGAATTTGTTGCTATTATTAAGGAGATATTCTACCCTTTAAGTCATAAGCAACAATTGACAATGAACTGGAAACCTTTAGGCAAGGTAAGATTCAGACTGTCAAAGATTACATCCATGAGTTTAGGAAACTGGCTATTGCTTTGAATGTCCCATTTTATACTTAGGATACCTTACTGAAGTACATAGGTGGTTTGCACTCCTACCTTAGACACACCATACTAATGTTGTATCCTAGTAATTTGAATCAAGTATATGTCCAAGCCACTCATTTAGAGTATGGTGGTAAGAATGAATTTAGTAACATTTTTCTACATAAATTACCTAAATTTGAAGATATAGGTAAAGAAAAGAAGACAACTACTGTTAAAAAGGAGTTCACGTGCTCTCATTGTGATAAGAAAGGCAATGGTGAAGAACACTACTGGAAGTTGCATCCAGAGTTACAATTAAAGTGGGTTCAAAAACAAAAAGGTAAGGAGAAGGTCGTGAATGTTGCTATGGATCTTGGTTCAGAGTCTGAGGATGAAACTAAGATAACAACAATGGGTTTGAAAGGTAAGGCTCCTATTTCCAGTGTTTTCTTTGATTATTGTGCTTCTACTTCTCAATTTAATGAAGTCCTTGAAGATAATAAAGGGAATGAGATTTTTCACATAAGGGTTGTTGATAAGCATACTAAAATTGATGCACTCATAGATGGTGGATCTCAAGTTAACTTAATTTCAGAAGATGTTATAAGGAACTTGGGATTGAAAACTACACGACATAAGAGACCTTATCGACTAGGTTGGGTTTGCAAAAATAATAAATTGCAAGTAATAAGGAAATGCACTTTGAGATTCACAATCTCAGGTAATTTTTTTGATAATGTAGAGTTTTATATGGTTCCACTATATATCTGTGCGATAGTGTTGGGTCATTCTTATTGATATGATCGCAAGGCTATTTTATGAAGGGAATTGAAGCATTATCATTTTATTTAAAGATGGTATACATTATATTTTATGTTCTCACAAGATTAAGACGAATTTTTCTTTTGAAAACATGGGGCAATTGAAGAGGGTGATTAATATTGTGTGTGTGAAATATGGACCTCTAAGCTATCAATGCACATTTCAATAGGTCATTGCATACTTAATATAGGAAAGCATTGAACTACAAAAATAATAAGTCATAAATGAAGGATTTGAAAAAGGAATATTAATCTATGATGAAAGTACATGAAGATTCATCCAATGATTAGCTTAGTTTATTTTAAAAACCCAAATGAAATGTTCCTATGTTATCAATTGAAATGCTTGAAACATGTAAATATGAAAAATACTAAATGTTAATAAAAGGTGAGAGACAAAAATAACACAATAACTCTATTTAAAATTCTTGGATCCTTTGTGATGAAAATGAAGCTTTCTTTTATAGGAAATTTCTCTCGAACCGACGATCAAGATTGAACGTCAAGGAAGGTACAAGATTGATTCAAAGAAGCACAATCCATGAGCAAGGAAGACCATTGGTTGAGAGAGTCAGTTAACTGAACTGGCTGATCAGTCATTCAGGAAACTTCTAAAGTTGAAAGAGGAGTTAAATGAGTCAGTTCTCAGTTAACTGGGCCTCAAAAATTTATCCTTTAATTTAACAACCAATCAATACACCTCAGATTATTATGTCCCTACAAGATGCATGCCTTGAAATACCTAAAACAATTAACTATCTGTCAGTTTACCTTGTCTATCCTTATTCTCCTTGATAACCGATAAGCAGTAAAACTATTTACTAACACTCAGTAAATATGCAGAGTATACCAATCAATCCAAAAATGCATATGTGAAATGTAAAACAATAAAGTAATAAACCATACACACATAACACATAGATTTTAACGTGGAAACCCTGTTAAGGGAAAAACCACTGGGACCGGTACCCCAAATTTTCACTCTTCTGAAGTGAGCCGTGTTAGGAGCCAACCCTGTTAAAGGTTACAAACACACTTTTAAGTGTGACCTTGTTAGATGATTTTATACATAGGTTGTCACTTAGTATCTGGCATCTATTTTTCTACCATCCTTGAATCAGCCTCCTTCTTAGAATGTCAATAGGCTTTAGGAAAATCTTGCTACCATCCTTGAATCAACCTTCTTCTTAGGCTATCAATAGGCTTTATGCAAATTCAATGCTACTTTCATGAATCAACCTTTTTGGCAATTTCTGAGGATATACCTCAATTATAGAAGATGGTTAAGTCCTACTCTGTTAAGAGGCTTGATGCTTCAATGGTTAAACTAAAACATTATGACCTATTTCTAATGCAACTTTGAATTGCGTATTTTTAGATCTATTTAAGTACAATACATCTCTGATCAATGTATCAAATCAATTCTTTATGCTCCACACTTTTTTCTATGTGATGTTGTGCTTTATTGTTTGTCAGTGTCTACAGAATTCTTTAGCTCTCCTTCAGCTTGATTGATTAGGCCTATATGAAGTTTATCCTTTACCAATTTCTCTTCAGTATCCTCTTTCTATTCACTCCCCTTCCGTGTATCTGATGGCTTGTGGAAATGAATTATGCTTGTCTCTTATATAGACATGATATTCCTTAATTCATGATTCTTGATTCTTGATTCTTGGCGTGAAAAACAATCCAGCCAATATGAATTATGGCTTTAACTCCTGATTTATCTCATAATTGTCTTCTTGCCAACAGTATAAATCTTATTTAAATCAATTACTTAACTGTGGTCGAATAAAATAAATAAAACAACTAGTTAAGTCTATACTTAAGCTCTGCCAGCTAGATATTTTGTCATTTTCTAAACTCTCTATTCCGTCGGTCAATTTTGTTGTTCATCGTCAGTGACAACTGCCAATTCCATCGGTGTAACTCCAGTTAGCTTTGGGATCTCCGTTCGTCGGGCATAATAGGATTTTTCTCATTGGGCAACTTGTGATTCTACTTCGTCAAGCAACACTATCTTCTACTCATCGAGCATCACTATGAATTTTTCTTTGCCTTTACCGAAGGTGTGCACTCCATCGGTGATGTCTGTCACTTAGTGAATACTTGAATTTTATGTATTAATGAAAGAATAATCATTGTTCCATTGATTCTATGAAGTCTTTGGCATTATGTACATTACCGTACAGATGATATCAAGTTGACATCAATGACAATACAAACCATTAACTGATTTAATGTCTTGCATCATCTTCAACTTAACATTATCAAATATTCAATCAGTTACATGTCATCAATCTCTCCCTTTGGCATTGATGGCAACATACTATATTATCAGACTATACTATTTCTAATACAATATGAAATACAACTGTTGGGATTCATCAAATTACCAAATAGTTTGTTTTGATAACTCATAGAAATGTCTGACCGTCGGTAAGCTATATATTAGCTTAGATTTTATTCTTACAGCTTTTTGTGTTTCTTCTTCTGATGTGTTGTGTTCTCTTTTTTTGTCAATTTCTCTCTTTTGACTATTCTTCTTCTTTGATGTTTCTATCTTTTGTCAGCAACTCTCCCTTTGTATATGATTTCTTCATACAAATTCTCTCCCTATGGATATGATCTCTCCCTTTTTGGAGTAATCTGATAATGGATAACCTCTTGTGATAATATGGATACATTCTCTCCCTTACACAACAATGCCAAACAAATATCTATTTGACATTTATGTCAAACAACTATTTTCTTCTATCCATAATATATTCCTTGAATTTCCCTTATCCATCAGCAATATAACAATATGCTCTGGTACTCAGTTCTGATATATACCTTTCTGTATACAGGTGTAGCTTTGAAGTTCATCTTTTGCTTGCATCAACATGGATGATATTCTGATAATATATGGCTGATGCAGCCTTCAGTCCTTTACTAACTGGTAGGCATGGGTTTGACCCCTAGTCTCTTTCTCAAGTACTCAAATGTATCCTTGGGTAGTGGCTTGGTGAAGATATTAGCCAACTGTTCTTTTGATTGTACATATTCAATTATCACCTCTTTTTCTTGAACTTGTTCTCTTAAATAATGATACTTGATGGCAATGTATTTAGTCTTTGCATGCATGACTGGATTCCTGGAAATGTTTATTGCACTTGTGTTATGATCACAATAGATAATCACTGGTTCTGAGATCTTCATATGCATACCTTCCAGCAATTGTTTGATCCATGCAATACTTGAGCAATTTGCAGCAACAACAACATATTCTTCTTCTGTAGTAGACTGAGAGATGCATCCTTATTTTTTTCTAATCCATGTGATAAGTTTGTCACCCATAAAGAATGCTCCTCCAGTTGTGCTCTTCTGGTCATCAAGATTTCTATCCCAATCAGCGTCGGTAACTTTTAGTTCAAATTTGTCTTCTCTTATATAGCATAAGCCAAATTCCTCAGTATTCTTTAGATATCTTAGAATTCTTTTCACAGCAGTCATATGTGATTCCCTGGGGTTAGTAAAAAATATAGCAACAATTCCTACTACATGTGCAATATCAGGTCTGGTGTGTACAACATACATGATTTTTCCTATCATTGATCTATACAAAGTCTAATTTACCTCTATTGTCTTGTCTTCCTTTGTCAATTTGCATCCAGTAGCCATCAGTGTTCCAACAGGTTTGGAATCTTCCATCTTGAATATTTTTAAGACCTCTTTGATGTATTTGGATTGTGTAATGAAAATACATTCACTTTGTTGAATGATCTGTAGACCAAGAAAGAACTTGATCTCTCCAAACATAGACAACTCAAACTCTTTGCTCATCTCATCAGCAAATGATTTGTATAGCATATCATTGCCTCCAAATATGATGTCATCAACAAATATTTTAGCAATCAAAGTGTTAGCATCAATATCTTCTTTCAAATAAAGATTACTATTTTTACTAGTCCTGATAAATCCAATACTTATTAGATAGGAATGAAGTTGTTCATACCAAACTCTGGGAGCTTGTTTTAATCCATACAAGGCATTGTGAAGTCTATATAACATGTTCCTCTTGTCTGGATCTACAAACCCTTCTGGTTGTTCAATGTATACCTCTTCTTCAAGTATTCCATTTAGGAATGCTGACTTGACATCCATTTGATATACTTTGAACCCTTTATATGCAGCAGAAGAAAGTAGTATTCTTACTCCTTCTAGCCTAGCAACGGGTGAAAAAGTTTCTCTATAGTCTATACCTTCGTCTTGTGCATACCCCTTGCATACTAGTCTTTCTTTGTTCCTTATGACTTCTCCATTTTTGTTTAGCTTATTCCTGAATATCCATTTAGTACCGACAATATTCTTGTCATGTGGTCTTGGCACAAGTGACCATGTCTTGTTCTACTCAATCTGTTCAATCTCATCATTCATAGCACTTATCTATTCTTCATTATCTAGTATAGCATTGATAGATTTTTTGGCTCAAACTCACAAATTAAACAATTTGAGTTTGCAGACTTACTTCTTGTTCTTGTACCAATTTTCTTATCTCCTATGATCTGGTCCTCTAGATGGTTCCTTCTTACATATCTTGAGAGTATAGGTACAACTCTTTATGTATCAGCTTGATCTTCATTACCTTGCACATTATCTTGATCATTATCCTGACCATCGGTAACAACATTCTGACCATCGGTTGCAACATTCTGTTGTTCTGGAATTAAGCGCTGTTGCTCGGGTAGAGTTATGGGTTCTTCACAATATACAAACTTTTTGTAGTCTTCTGGTTCTTTTGTGCTTTCTAGCTCATTATTTTCTACAAATTCATCAATATTTACATTTTCACTTTCAACTATTTTGTTAGAAGTCTTGATTAGACATTTAAAATCTTTGCTCTTAGTAGAATACCCCAAAAAAATACCTTCATCACTTTTGGCATCAAGCTTTCCATTTCTATCATCCTTTAAGACATAACATTAACTACCAAATATTTTGAAGCAGCTTACATTGGGTGTTTTACCATACCATAGCTCATAAGGATTCTTCTTTGTGTCCTTCTTCAATTGTACTCTGTTAAGTGTATAAACTGTAGTGCCGATAGCTTCCCTCTAGAAGGTCTGGGTGATGTCCTTCTCTATCATCAGCATTCTTGCATAATCATCTATTGATCTGTTTCTTCTCTCAGCAATCCCATTTTGTTGTGGTGTTCTTGGTGTAGAAACCTATCTTTTTATACCATGCTCATTACAGAAATTAGTGAATTCATCTGATATAAATTCTCCTCCTTTATCTGATCTTAAACATTTTAGATCCTTATCACTTTGTTTTTCTACCATAGCCTTATACCATTTAAACATCTTGAATGCTTTAGATTTTTCTTTTAGAAACATGATTGTCATCATTCTAGAGTAATCATCAACAAAGAGAATAAAATATATACCTCTATAATAACTCTTTGTCCTCATAGGTCCACATAAATCAGTATGGACTAATTCTAGAATATCATCAGATGTATGGGCTTTTCTCTTGAAACTAGACTTTGTCATTTTACCTTTTTGACAATTTTTGCACATGATGTTGTCTGGCTTTGTCATTGTCAATAAGCCTCTTACACTTCTTTTTTTGCTTATTTTCATCATGTTGTCAAAATTCACATGACACAATCTTTTGTGCCACAACCATGTCTTCATTTCTAGTCATTAAGCAAGTGGGATTAGTAGCATTCAGATAGAATAAGTTACCTTTAGTTTGTTCACCGGTACCAATCATCTTTCCTGTTTCATCTAAGATCTTTGTCTTCTTGTTTTCAAATACTACACTGTGACCTGGATTATTCAGCTGAGAGACATTCAACAGATTATAATTCAATCCTTTTACCCAATAAACATTTTCACATTTAATCAGGTTATTCAGCATTATTGTTCCTTTACCTTCAACTGGATAAGGTGTATCATTTCCCATTCTTACTGTACCACCATTATAGTATTCAAAAGTATTAAAATTTTCTTTGTCATAGGTCATATGGTGAGTGCAACCACTATCTATAGTCTAGATATCATTCTTACTAACCTTAGATATGATTGAAGTTTCTTCATACCTTTCATCTTCATCTGAATCATCCTTCACAGCTACAAATACTATTTTAATGTCATCATTAGGTTCGGTGTCAATATCTTCATCTTTGCAAGCAGCTAGGTAGCTAGCCTTCTTGCCTTTGTCCTTGTAGTCTCAGGTATCCTTTCTTTCTGATTGTCAGTAACCTCTGTAATCTTTGTTATCACCTCTGTCAGATTTCTTCTCAAAAGAATTATCATCACTTCTGTTATCTTTTCTTCTATTAGGACATCTTGCAGAAAAGTGTCCAATCTCTTTACAATTAAAGCATACAAGTGGTAACTTGCCGTTGTATTTACCTTTGCCTCTCTATATTCTTCTAGCCATAAGTGCTTCTATTTCATCTTGATCGTCTTCTTCACTTTCACTGTCCCTTCTAGATGAGCATCTATTATTGGATTTTCTTATTTTCATAGAAGAATTAAATGTAGACTCTAAACTTGGTAAGACACTATTGTCAAACTTATTCATCTCAAATGAAATCAGTCTACCAATTAGGCTATCAAGAGTAACTGTATTATTTGCTACTGCTCTCATTTCTTGAATAGAAAAAACTCTAATAGCATATACAGGTAATAAGGTTCTTAAGATTTTACTTACCACTGTCTCCTCTTAATGTGTACCTCCAACACCTCATATAGCATTGACTACTTCTTTTATTCTTGTGTTGTACTGTGTGATGTTTTCACCTTCTTTCATTCTAAGATCATCAAACTTTCCTCTAAGGCTTTCTGCCTTGGCTCTCAGAACATTTGTATCACCTCCTTGTAAAAGCTTCAGTTTGTCCCACATTTTCTTTGCAGTTGTGCAATCCTTGACATCTTCAAATTTAGCATCAGAGAGTGAGGAAGAAAGCTCTACAACCATGCAATTATGCTCATGCTTCACTCTCAATTGATCTACTATCAATGGTCCTGTAGGCAACACATATTCAGTATCTAAGTATTGAGTAACATCATTACCAATACCTGATAAGTGGAGTCTTATCCTGCTTTGCCACAAAGAAAAGTTTTCTTTGTTCAACTTGGGCACATCTTGTCTATTCATCTTGTGATCTTTACTTAGGTATTGAAACCTTCCTTCTAAGCACACAAGCTTTGATACTAATTGTTAGTAATAACTGAGAGGGGAGGGGTGAATCAGTGGCCTCAAAAATTTATCCATTATTCTTTAACCACCAATCAATACACCTCATATTATTAAGTCCCTACAAGATGCATGCCTTGAAATACCTGAAACAATTAACTATCTATCAGTTTACCTTGTCTGTCCTTATTCTCCTTGATAATCGATAAGTAGTAAAACTATTTACCGAGACTCAGTAAATATGCAGAGTATACCAATAAATCATAAAATGCATATGTGAAATGTAAAACAATAAAGTAATAAACCATACACACATAACACATGGATTTTAATGTGTAAACCCTGTTAAGGGAAAAACCACTGGGACCGGTACCCCAAATTTTCACTCTTCTAAAGTGAGCCCTGTTAGGAGCCAACCCTGTTAAAGGTTACAAACACACTGTTAAGTACGACCTTGTTAGATGATTTATACATAGGTTGTCACTTATTATCTAACATCTATTTTGCTACCATCCTTGAATCAGCCTCCTTCTTAGACTGTCAATAGGCTTTAGGAAAATCTTGCTACCATCCTTGAATCAACCTTCTTCTTAGGTTGTCAATAGGCTTTATGAAAATTCATTGCTACTTTCATGAATCAACCTTTTTGGCAATGTGTTAGGATATACCTCAATTATAGAAGACGGTTAAGTCCTACTCTGTTAAGAGGTTTGATGCTTCGATGGTTAAACTGAAACATTATGACCTATTTCTAATGCAACTTTGAATTGCAGATTTTCAGATTTATTTAAGTACAATACCTCTCTAATCAATGTATCAAATCAATTATTTGTGCTCCACATTTTCTTCTCTCTGATGTTGTGCTTTTCTGTTCGTCGATGTCTGTAGAATTCTTTAGCTCTCCTTCAGCTTGATTGATCAGGACTGTATGAAGTTTATCCTTCACCAGTTTCTCTTCAACATCCTCTTTCTATTCACTCCCCTTCTATGTATCTGATGGCTTGTGGAAATGAATTATGCTTGTCTCTTATATAGAAATGATATTCCTTAATTCATGATTCTTGATTCTTGATTGTTGGTGTGAAAAACAATCCAACCAATCTAATTTATGGCTTGAACTCCTAATTTATCTCATAGTTATCTTCTTGCCAACTGTATAAATCTTCTTTAAATCAATTACTTAACTGTGGTTGAATAAAAAAAATAAAACAAGCAGTTATGTCTATCCTTAAGCTCTACCAGCTAGATATTTTGTCATTTTCTAAACTCTCAGTTCTGTCAGTCAATTCTGCAGTTCATCGTCGGTGACAACTGCCAGTTCCATTGGTGTAACTCCAGTTAGCTTCGGGATCTACCTCCATCGGGCATCATAGGATTTTTCTCGTCGGGCAACTTGTGATTTACTTCATTGGGAAACACTGTCTTCTACTTGTCGGGCATCACTGTGACTTTTTCTTTGCCTTTACCGATGGTGTGCACTCCGTCGGTGTTGTCTGTCACTTAGTGAATACTTGACTTTTATGTATTGCTGAAAGCATAATCATTGTTCCATTGAATCTATGAAGTCTTTGGCATTATGTACATGACCGTACAGATGATATCAAGTTGACATCAATGACAATACAAACCATTAACTGATTTAATGTCTTGCATCATCTTCAACTTAACATTATCAAACATTCAATCAGTTACATGTCATCAACTAGATCATTTCTGAAATGAGGAGAAGAATAAACTTAGTTAATTGGAAAAGAAAGATCTATTTCTAATTTGATATTCAGTCAACTAAAATGACGACACAAAAAAAATTTCTGAATATTTAAAGGATTTTAATGCATTTTGACTCAATTTGTTAATTTTAATTCTTTTTTATATTTAATTGATAATTGTCTATTTATTTAATCAACATACTAGGATATTAATTAAATAAATGGCATAAGGTTTAATTGCCAATATTTTGGGATTTATGAATTAAATAATTAATCAAGTGTGATGATAGACTAGGAGCTAGGGTTTAGGTCAGATCAGACTAAAGATGTTGAATTGCCTTTAGGTTAGGACTAAAGGTGATCAAGATTAGGGTTTTGTTGATGAGAGATAGAGATTAGGGGCTTATGGTTTTGTTGACCTTTTTTGGGTGATTACATTTGTCCCTCTTTGAATTGATGTGTGATCAGCGCATTAATTCAAAGAATAGTTAGCATTGAGACCAAGAGTAGCTTGATGTGAAGTGATGAAACCATTCTTTGAAAATAAAACCAACTCTGAGCTTGATTGGATAAAGATAGATCAAAAGATATAGAATAAGATGCTCAATTTGATTTGAAGCGATGAAACTGAACATCTGTGAGGAACTCTTAAACGTTTGGATTGGTTTGAATGAATAACCATTTTGATTTGAAGTAGTGAAACTGATTACCATTAAGAGATCGATTAGAAAAATTGTCTTGATTTGAAGCAATGAAGCCAATTTAATCAATGTGTCTAGTTTTAGGAATGAATGACTCATATAAGGCTGATCTGTCTGGTTTTGAGTGTATCCATCACTGTATAAGATAATTGATTGGGTTGCCTTTGATTAAAGACAATTTCGACTTGATGTTGTGCAATGAAGCTAGGATGCCCCTAGAAATGGGGTCTTGCTTGATGAAGTGATAACTAAATTATTGATGTCCTCATCCTGCCCCCTCAGGACTGAAATTGAAATATGGCTAGGTTCCCCAGTGATCGAATGCAATTCAATTAATTAAACTGATGTAGGAAGAGACTGATTTGATTTGGAAGAGGTTGCAAGCATTTAGGACACATTTTGTACTTTTTTTAGGTCATTTTGACTAAGTTTGACCAAAATTATAGCAAGTTTGACCAAGGTTCTGATGCATGGATTACTTGGAAGAAAAAATGTGAAATATTTTCGTTGGTTCAGAGTCCAAAAGACTGGTTGTGCAAGTGGTCAACTGTGGTTGACTGAAAAAAGTCAACTATAAAATTTGACAAGTAAAACTTTCTTAGATTTTGATTTTGATCCTAAAAATGGAATTAGGATTGTCGAATTAGCTAGGGGTGTCATTTTCACATCAATCAGAGAAAGTTGAAAATTAGGTCAAAAACCTATATAAGGGCCAAAAGGGTCATTCAATTCATTTTGTCCTATTTGTGTTTCGAAACCTCCTCTGAGAAAATGGTGATCTCCATAAAAAATCATCAATTTGAGTGCTAGAGATTCTACAACCAATCGAGAACCTATCGAGTAGCGGTAAGTGCAAGAAAAACCACCTTTTGATTCATGTTTTGTTGATCTTTGCTGATTTTTTTTTAATTTTTACATATTTTTAGATATAGAGCCCTGGTTTCTTGTACGAGTCCTGGGGAGGGCTCTTACAAGAAATAGCTTGTAATTCCTGACTCATACTATCTCATTAGGATTCTCATATGCTTCCCACCCATCAGTCATACGAGCACCTTCTAAGTAGCTCCTTTGCTCGTATGACATACCTTAGATTCTCGTATTAGAGTGTTTACTTATACTGCTCTATGTGAATACTCATACGAGGTTAGATGCCAATGCAGTTACTCGTATGGAAAAAAAATGGTCACTTTTAAGCCTTCAAACATCAAAATTTGATTTTTTCCATTTTTTTTTATTAAGGTAACTGGAGGTTTTGATTTTTTTTCATTGTTGATATGGAATCTCTAGCATGTTTCCCAGCATATTTATCCTTTGTTTGGTAATTTTGATAATCATATTGATGCTTTGTTACTTGTTTTATGTAGGATCGATTGTCAAATATTATATTTTGGATCACCTTTCTGCCCACCATGTGTTTGATATAGATGCTCACAAATGATGAGAGGGCCACCATGGTAGAGTGTGGGTTTTGTTGGATATTGGGGATCCCTGAGATCAGGGTGAAACATGGTTTTCTCACAGCCCTCATGGAAAGATTCCATATTGAGCATAATACTTTCCATTTTCCCACTGGAAAAATTACTGTGACACTTGAGAATGTGTATCGCATCCTCTGTGTTCCTTTTAGGGGACCTTCTGTCCAGTATGAGACTGCTCAGCGGCCAGGCATCCTAGCACTTTGTCACATCTTCAGAGACAATGACATTCTAGAGCTATGGGTATCATGGGATACCATAATGATCAGGTATTCAGAGCAGTATCCACTTGCATGTGTAATGGATGGGCTTATTGGTTTCTTTATCATGCTAGATAAAGGATAGTAGGGGTTTCAATGTGGGTGGATTTTGATTTTGGAGGAACTATTGGAGAGGCCAACGAATCTTGGGTGGGGGTCTTTCCTAATAGCTCACATGTACCATGAGCTACCTGAGATAGTATATTGTGAGGCCAAGATCCTCGTAGCAGAAGTGCTAGTTCTTGAAGTTTGGGCATGGGAGCACATACCCATATGTCAGCCTGTGATTGATGATACCCGACAAGATGGGAATATATTTATTTAAAGATATGAAGGTTATATTACACAATCCCACTTGGGGAAGACCGAATACTAGAGATGATAAATTGATTACCTCAGTGTAGTCACTTGGAGGTCATGCAGGGGGACAAAGGTATGGGGGGATTGGCAATCACAGAGTCGAGATAAGTTCATTACTCACCCTTTAATTGGTCATACCTCAGCCATAGTAGAGAGATTCATTGTTTCATGAGTACATCATCAATTTGGCAGACCACAGGCAGTTTCCTTAGAGTTCACATCTTATGCTAGGTTTTTTGATGAGGTTCGTTTGGGATGGGGGCCCAATTGGTATATGGGAGAGCTTGATAGGAGCTCCATGGTTTATAGTGGGATACCTAGGATTACTTAGAGGACATTGCAGATGTAGTTGTGACTCCTAAGTAATGGGATTACATATCTTGACACCCCTTCCCATGGTTCATAGATCTAGCTGCCCCAGCATCAAGGATTGAGGAGGGAGGTCTTGTTCAATCAATTGTACCAATAGAAGTACTAAAGTAGGGAGGTACAAATTTCAGGGCCTAGGGTAGAACAGCCAACCACCTTGCAGATACAATGCAGAATTACACAACAACAATAGTGAGAGAAGAGAAATGCAGAGATCTTTTATATTATCAATGATCAAACTCCATGCATGCTAGGCTGTAAGGCCTTCCTGGTTACGACCATATACATCAGAATGTATCACAAATGATCTTCCAACTATAGAGGTGTCAGATCTTCAATATCTTAACATTTGCATTCTTTCTCTAAGACTCCTCCCTAAACTAAGAACATACAATACAATATATACAAGAGTCCAACAAAGTAGTTGACACTCAATTACAAAGGGGAGACCCAGATTTAGGTCCACACAAATCCCAAGATAGATCCCAAATAAATCCTACTACAAAAATAAAATGACGAAGTTGGCTAGTAGCTCCAACTCCCAAAGAGACCAACTCGGCACAGGCACGGTCGAGCAATAGAACACTCGGCAAAGAAAAGCTGAGCAACAGAAACTAGCAAAGCCGAGCCAACAACCAGCAATGTCAAGCCAGCAACCAGCAAAGCTAAGCAATAGAAAAGTCGAGCTAGCAACCAGCAATGCTAAGCTAGCAACCAACAATGTCGAGCCAACAACCAGCAATGTCGAGCAACAGAAACCAGCAACTGAAAGAGTAAAACAAACATCTTTTTGGGTGTATAGGATTGCCATTGACCCAAGATGCTCCTACATCAGACACTTGGGGTTGAAAAGAAATGATTCTCAGAATCATGTGTCAGGTCCAACCTAAAATGAATCCAACTTAGATTGAGAAATCCAAGATGAGTCCTCAATTGGTCTGTTCTTCCACTTTACCACATATTCCATGTATTCCTTTCCTCTTGTACTTCTGCCAACTCTCTATTTCAAGATCTTCTCAACTTCCTCTATCTATTTCTTAGGATAATCACTTGGTACAGTCACTACTCCATCAGGTTCATGATATTCATACAAGTCTGAAATGTTAAAAATAGGTGATATGTCCATGTCATCAGGTAATTCAATTTCATAAGCATTTCCACTGTCAAATCTTCTCAGTATTTTACAAGGACCAAATTTATTCATCTTCATATTTCCATATGTTCCAATAGGAAATCTTCCTTTCTTCAAATGAACCATCACAACATCACCAACTTCAAATATCTTATGTCTTCTTGATCTGTCTGCATCATCTTTGTATTTCTGATTACTTTTCTCCAGCTTCTTCTTTACATCCTCATGCAATGTCCTCATAAATTCTGCAAATTCTTCTGCTTCAGCACTTCTTATCTCTTCACCAACAATATTTCTCAAATCTGATATACCTCTAGGCTAAGCGCCATGAACAATCTCAAAGGGTGTTCTTCTAGTACTTCTATTTACTGAACTATTGTATGCAAACTCTTCTTGTGCCAACATCAAATCCCAATTTCCTGGTGTGTCTCCAACTAAACATCTCAACAAGTTACCCAAACTTCTGTTTACTACTTATGTCTGTCCATCAATCTATGGATGAAATGTAGAACTAAAATTCAACTCAGTATTCAACTTCCTCCAAAGTGTTCTCCAAAAATAGCTTACAAACTTACCTTCTCTGTCAGATATGATACTTCTTGGTAATCCATGCAATCTGACAATCTCCTTAAAGAAAAGATCTGCTATATGTATTGCATCTGATGTTTTCTTACATGGTATGAAATGTGTCATTTTAGAAAATCTATCCACAAAAACACATATGGAATCATTACCTCTTGCTGTCATTAGAAGTCCAAGAACAAAATCCATGCTGATATCACTCCAAGGTTTCTCAGGAACAGTAATAGGTGAATACAAACCAGTATTCTAAATCACTCCTTTTGCAACTTGATAGACTCCACAACTTCTCACAAATTTCTAAACATCCTTATATAACTAAGGCCAAAAATACCTCTCCTTCAGCAAACTCAATGTTTTATCAATGCCAAAGTGTCCAGCCAATCCACTACTATGTTTCTCTTTAATTAGATTAATTCTCATTGATCCTCTTGGTATGCACAACTAAATGCCTTTAAACAACATATCTTCCTAAATGAAATAGTCTTCATACTTACTTGATTGATTTGTATTAGGTGCTCTACACACTCTCCACTGCTCTAAAAAATCAGGATCATCTTCATACAATCTCTTCATGTCATCAAAGCCAAGAACTTCAATTCTCATTTCAATCAACAAAGATCTTCTTCTACTCAATGCATCAGCAACTCTATTAGAAACTCCACTCTTATGCTTAATCACAAATGTAAAACTCTGCAAAAACTCTACCCATTTCATATGTCTCTGATTCAACTTGTTTTGACTACCCAAATACTGTAAAGCCTTATGATCAGTATACAACACAAATTCATTTGGCATCAAGTAATGCCTCCATTTCTTCATAGCTTGCACAATAGCATAGAATTCTTGATCATAGACAGAATATTTTATCTTTGCATCATTCAACTTTTCACTAAAGAAAGCAACAGGTTTACCTTCTTGCGTCAATACAGCTCCAATTGCACTTCCATTTGCATCACATTCAACTTGAAATACCTTATTGAAATCAGGTAATCTAGCACAGGTAATTCAACAACCTTCAATTTTAAAGCTTCAAAACTCTTATCAGCTCCATGTGTCCATTTGAATTCTCTTTTGTCTCCTCTCATTGTCTCAGTCATAGCATTGCAAATAGAACTAAAATTTCTGATAAACTTTCTGTAAAAACTTGCCAATCCATGAAATGATCTTACCTCAGTAACATTCTCAGGTGTAGGCCAACTCAATATAGCTTCAACCTTCTCTGGGTCCATCTTCAAACCATCAGCTAAAATCACAAAACCCAAATACACAAGCTCTTCTTTCATGAAGGAACACTTCTTCAGATTTATCAGCAACTTTTCCTCTTTCAATCTCTGCAACACTTGCCTAATATGCATCAAATGTTCTTCTCTGGTTTTACTGAATATTAGAATATCATCTAGGTATACAATCACACATTTATTCAATAATTTCTTCAAAACTTCATTCATCAATCTCATAAATGTACTTGGTGCATTAGTTAAACCAAAAGGCATAACCAACCACTCATACAAACCTTCTTTTGTCTTGAAAGCAGTTTTACATTCATCTCCTTCTCTGATTCTGATCTGATGATACCCACTTTTCAAATCTATTTTGGTAAAATACTTTGCTCCACTCAAACAATCCATTATGTCATCCATTATGTGATTTTATTTATTGTTCTGGAATCAATGCACATTCTCCATTTTCCATTCTTCTTAGGTGCCAACATAGCAGGTACTGCACATGGACTCAAACTTTCTCTGATTAAGCCTTTGTTCAACAATTCATGAACTTGTCGATTGAGCTCTTCATTTTCAGTAGGTGGTAACCTATGTGGTGCTTTATTTGGTAATCTAGCTCCAGGGATCAGATCCATACAATGACTGATATCTTTGACTAGTGGCAAACCATCAAGTACATTTTCTAAAATGATTTCTTTGTATTTAGTCAGCAACTTCTCAACTTCTGTAGGTATGTCATCTTTTGCATTCTTACTTGGTTTGTTAGGAATCAAAGCATAAAAAATATCATCTCTTTTCAGATCTTTAACAAACTATCTACCTTCCATCAGAAAAAATTTCATAGATGTGCATATCTCATCAGCAGATTCTTCAATCAAAGGAAACAAAATTTTCTTCTTACCATCAATCCAAATAGAATATCTATTCAGCCTTCCATCGTGTATAGCATGTCTATCATATTGCCAAGGTCTACCCAACAAAATATGACAACAATCCATTGGCATAATATCACACAACACCTTATCATAGTACTTTCCAATTTTTAGATTCACATAACATTGTTCACTTACCATTAATGTGTGCTCATCCTTGATCCATGAGATCTTGTAGGGTTTGGGCTGTTTCATCCTTTCCAACTTCAAATTTGCAACCATTTCTTCAGATGCCAGATTTTCTGAGATTCCACTGTCAACAATGACTTTGCAAACTTTGTCTGCAATTCTACATCTAGTTTTGAACAAAATTTTCCTGATGGGATCTTGCTTATCTTTCTCACTCCATAGTATCCTTCTAATCATGAGGTTATTTTCAGGTTCATTGGATGTCTCTTCTTGAATTAATGCATTTCTACTATTGCTACCACCTTTCTTGCTTGCATGTGTACATTCAAAGGATTTGTGTCCTTCCTCACCACAATTGTAACAAGTTACTTGGAATCCTCTTCTACTATAACCACCTCTGGAGTAATTGCCTCTTCCTCTATATGGATTTCCACCTTTCCATTCAGTCTTTCCTTTATCTTGATTAGTGTCTGCATTTGACTTGTCTGGTTCAGATCTACTATTTTCACCATGAGATCTACCTCTTCCTCTAGGGAATCTTCCACCTCTACCTCTTTGCCTTTTTTCATATCTTTTGTTCAACTTTTCTTCAGCTTTTAGGGAAAATTGATATGCTCTTCAATACCTTCCATCTTGATCAAATTGATCTCATCTTGTTTTGAACTCCTCAAGCCATTCAGATATCTTGCAACTCTTTCTATTTCATCTTCAACATGTCCAGATCTAATGTCCATCCTATAGAATTCTTCAGTATAATCCTTCACAGATTTGTCCTTCTGCTTCAAACATTGCATTCTCCAAACTCGGTTAATCTGGTAATCACAGGGCAGAAAATTGCCTTTCAACTTGTTCACCATCTTATCACATATCTTGATCTTGTCTTTACCTTTCTTCTTTCTATCCAATTGTAGATGTTCCCACCATAAGGATGCATGACCCTTCAGTTTTGTGCTTGCAATCTTGACCTTCTTGTCTTCTACAACATTCTCATATTCAAAATATTTTTCCATTTCAGTGATCCAGTCAATCAATTCATCAGAATCTAGATTTCCACTATACTCAGGAGGAACAAACTGAGGTGTGGATTTTAAACTTGTCAAGGCTCTCAAGAATCTTTCTTCTTCCTGGTCCATCACAGGTGTAGGTGCAGCTTCACCTTGAACCTCTTCAAACTCATCATCACTAACATCTTCAAGATGTCTTCCTCTACGATGTGCTGTCTCAACAGCTTCCAATCTTGCAGCCATTTGTCTAAGCATATCAGCTAGACCTTGATCAGCATTTCCTCTCCCACGAACCATCTTGAAAATCTCTGAAATTGTAGGTCAGATCGCAACCTACCACCCTACAACAAATATCTTTAGAGTTCACAAGAAGGAACCATAGATCTTAACTTTCTCTGATACCACCTGAAGTAGGGAGGTATAGACTACAAGGCCTAGGGCACACCCAGAGCCAACCACCTTACAGATACAATGCGGAATTACACAACAACAACAGTGAGAGAAAAGAAATGTAGAGATCTTTTATATTATCAATGATCAAAATCCATGCATGCCAGGCTATAAGACCTTCCTGGTTATGGCCATATACATCAGAATGTATCACAAATGATCTTCCAACTACAGAGGGCTCAGATCTTCAATATCTTAACATTTGCATTCTTTCTCTAAGACTCCTCCCTAAACTAAGAACATACAATAGAATATATACAAGAGTCCAGCAAAGTGGTCGACACTCAATTACAAAGGGGAGACCTAGATTTAGGTCCACATAGATCCCAAATAAATCTTTCTACAAAAATAAAATGACAAAGTCAGCCAGTAGCTCCAACTCCCAAAGAGACCAACTCGGCACAGGCACGGCCGAGCAACAGAACACTCGGCAAAGAAAAGCCAAGCAATAGAAACCAGCAAAGCCGAGCCAGCAACCAGCAATGTCAAGCCAACAACCAGCAAAGCCGAGCAACAGAAAAGTTGAGCCAGCAACCAACAATGCTAAGCCAGCAACCAGCAAAGCCAAGCCAGCAATGCCGAGCAACAGAAACCAGCAATTGAAAGAGTAAAACAAACATCTTTTTGGGTGTACAGGATTGCCATTGATCCAAGATGCTCCTACATCAAGTACCTAGGCGAGCATGAGGAGATCCTAGTGTGAGATTGAGAAAAGAAGTGCCAATATTAGGGCAGTGTCAAAGAGGAGAGGGAGGTAAATTGGGTTTTTTGGGAGTGGATTCCCCTATTTGTGGAAAGGATGCCCCCATTTTGGATTAGGCCTCATGACAGGTATGACAATGGCAAGACAGACAAGGAGAGTAGGAACAAGGTGAGGGAGAGGGCCAGAGATAGAGGAAACCTCATGATGTTATTCATTCATTTAGGGAGAGGGTATGAGGTCTACAAATTGAGGTAATTATGGCTCAGGCAAGGATAGAAAAGTGAGATCAGATGAGAGTTGATCTTATTACTGATCGGGATCAGCGGATTATCGCCTTAACTATTGAGCACAACTAGTTTTAGCATGTGGTCACACACCAGATGAGAAGGGCATCTTACTATGTTGTATCCTATAGTTTTATTGTTCCATTAGAGAGGCATGTTGTCCCTTTTTTGTAGTACATGGCTCGATTATAGGGAGCTCGTATGCTGCAAGTTGATGAGAACATTCCTCCACCACCACATGTTATTGTTGTTGTCGAGGATATGGCTGAGAACTAGCTCCTTTTTTCTATACTTTTGATATTTATTGATGTTGTACCCATTTTTGGCTTTGTATACGATGACTTTCTCTGATGACACATTTTCTATATATTAATATTTTTATGTACCCCCTGACACTAATTATATATATGAGACATATAATTCTGATCTCATTGTACTTGTGTTCACTGATGTTATGAGATGATTTATTTCCTTATGATGCTCTATATGGATACATTTTTATGATCATGTATGCTTATGATGCTCATGGATGACTATGCAGATGTGCATGTAATATTTATGTGATTTTTAAATGGATGGATATGGTACAACTTGTGATGATGCAATAGATATGCAATGTTTTTTTTTTTCTTATCAGATGCATATATATATATATATATATATATATATATATATATATATATATATGGATGCCACTTAATTATGCGATGGATATGAAATGTGAAATTGATCTATATGACGAGTTATGTGATATGCTACAATGGATATGCAATGCAATGTATATGATGTGAAATGCTTCTACATCTCTTGTATGAAATTGTTTTTTTCAATTACACAGGTACTCAATCATGTCTATGTATTCCAAATAGCTTGACAACTCAGCAACAATGAAGATTGATCAAATCAAGCTTCATATCCCACATTGGTGAGAGACAGATAGATTATGTTGTTATGACACCATGCAACTACAATGAAAAAACTAACATGAATGCAACCTAGGACTTAGTCATAGGGTTTGAGCTTGAAAATTTTCATTATTGAGCTTTTGAGACATTGGAGTCGATACAACCCTTACTGGTGCCACTGTGACCATAAGGATATGAGAATGACTTTCATCGGATAAAATGTGGGAAGCCAACATAAGCATCAAGGCATAAAAGCCAAGATGGCCTGAACATTGTTTCCAGTGATGTTGTAAGGGTACACTAGCATCAAGGCATACAAAGATGAGATAACCATGAGTGTGATATTGCATAAACAAACAGGTTAATAACAGTCAACGAGATAGTTTTGACCTCACCTTGGCATACAAGTAAACAAAGTTGAGGTATGTGAGGCTTCTCCATCTTGATATGGAAGCTCTTATCATAGACACCTAGTTTATTTGATTTTGTAGGCTCATCGGGAGCAAACCAACAAGAAGAAATCAAGGAAAAGATGAGCAAAAAGCATTTATAGAAGACAACATTCAAGAAAATGTTCAACATACCTTCAGCAAGTTTGTGAGCATTTTGTGTTTGTCTGTGTTGGGTGTTGAGAAACACTATTGTCCTTGTGAGTGCATCGTGCTTGATTGTTATCGATCCACTGTTTAAGTTTATGTCTCATTATTCAATGTGTGTTGAGAAACATAGATGTGTCCAAATAAGTAGTGTTAAGAAACACTATTGATTAGGGTGTTGAGAAACATCATTGCATCTGTGACAAATTGTCCTTCAGGAATGACTAAGATACTGAATTTGGTTTGGTTCAGCGGATTGATCAAATTGAAGTGCTTTCCCCCTAGTGACAAGTGATACCCTATGAATGAGATAAAATAGACTCCAATCCATGATGGCATTGTGCCAAAAATATGACTTGACTTAGAATTCAAGGACAAAGCCAATTTGATTGCCCCCGGACCATGACTCTGATTAGTTTCACGCCACAAGGGTTCTCAGAAGAACCAAAGTGTCATAAAAGTGACTGAAAGCTATATACAAACCGAATCAAATGTCAGAAAGCATGAAGGATGCCAAGAATTTCATTGATAGATGGAGTGATTGAGTACAAGAGGCACTTGTTTACTAGGTTCACCTACTTGACTGAGATTATATTTTTTCTACCAAGGCACCTATTTACCAGGTTTTCACCTAGGCACTTTTTTCCTTTTTTTCCTTTTTTTTCTCTTCTTTTTTAATTTTTTTGTTGATTCATCAAGGCTCCTATTGCCAGGTTCTCGCCAAGATGATCATTTTTAATAAATTTTTCCAATTTTTAGCTTTTCTTTAGGATATTTTTAGAGATTACTCATTCTAAAGCAAGATCGCATTGGTTTTCTCCCAATGTCTAACAAGGTGTAGGTCATTACAGATGGATTAGAAATCTTATGGATGAGGTGAATAGAAAATGATGGATGAAGAGGGTTAATGCAACCCTCAAGGATAGTCTCCTCAAGATTACCCAAGCTAGTGAAAGGGAATATAACATGTGAATCATGTTTTGGATAAGAAATGGAAACCAATCACACGGTACTAGATAACATATAGGATAATGACCTAATTTCATAAAAGAATGAGGCCCAGAAGAGTGGACATGTCAAGAATTTTTTGAGAAACTATTTTTGTATTTCTCATTCTTCATTTTGATCAAGACCAAGGGGTTAATTGGATAGGATAGTGATAGGATTGATTTGGGATAAGCAAGATCACGATAGGGTATCATGGATGAGAATAAGTGAATAATCCAATGGAAAGGATAATGGATATAAGGATACATGATTTTCATGTATATCTTTAACCTTGTCAAGATAAAAGGTGCAAGAGGGAGTACATGAAGGATATGCTGGACAGGGAAACATCGTTGGAACTTGCCTCTAAGAGAGAGTGCAAGAGGAATAAATTATGCATAATGTCTATTTGCCAGGATTTCATCATGGTACTTTTCCAAGGTGCCACAAGAAGTGGTTTTCACCATAGGATGGATTTATTTTTGTTTACTTTTTCTACCAAGGTGTCTCTTTACTAGGTTCTCACCAAAGAACTTTTTTTCCTTTTTTCAAAATTTTTCAAATTTTTTTGTATTTTTTATATTATGTACTTACGATTTTATGAAGGAACTTTAAGTCTCTTTCTCTTTGGATAGTAATCCTTCGAAGGATATTATATGATGGGCCAAGGCCGCTAAAATTATGCTTAAAGATGTTGATGGGGTGATGGTAGGGAATGGATTGGAGGATAAGGGATATGGTAGCCAAGGAGTTATGTGATGGATTAGATAAGAGGAATGGAAGGATATGGGATGGATGGAGGGATGTATGGACCCGATATAAATGGGTAGTAGGTAGGTGCGGTATATTGGATATGTTATTTAAATTTTTGTGTAGGGGTAGATGGAAATGGTGATAAGATCAACATTGACACACACCTTGAAGTATAGTGGATGGATGGAGGAAAAATGGATGGAATAGCTTGAGGCTTTGATGTATGAGGTGACGGAATTTGTTTGAAAGGAGATGGACTGGAATAATTTGTAAGCTTGGATGCCAACTCTGATTTTTCCTTTTTGTTGAAGTGTTTTAAGAGACTTTGGAATCCACATAAATTTTGATTTTCCTTTTCTTTTGGATGATCTAGAACGCAATTCTTCCATGATGGATTTAGGAACCCATATTTTATTTTATTTTCTTCTTTTTTTAGTGGACCCTTGTGGTCTCTTAAATATTTCCTTTTCTTTGTAATCTTGTGTGGATTAGACTGGACATAGTGATCTTCATATATAGATGGATTCTTGAATTTTTTATTTCTTTGTTGCACATCCAAATTGCTTACAAAAGACTTGGGAACTATGGATGAATAGGGTTGATATGTATGGTTCATATGGATGGGTTGATAGGGAGAGTTCAAGGATTCATGTATTTTTTGATCTTGATATGGTATAGGGTAAGAAAATGACAAACTAGTAGTGATAGGCATGGTGGATGGAGGGATATAAGGACCCAATATAGATGGAAGGTTTGACAGTTTCATCATTGGGATATAGGGACCAAGGAAAGATTTGGAGGATGGAGAAGGCTGATTCTTGTGTGAAAATGGAGGGGGATAAGTTGTGGAAGGGATATCAACATCTTTAGAGTGATTTGCATGACCAAGACTCTTTTCTTTAGAATTCATCTTTATATCCATAGGTGGATGAGCAGCTTTGATAGGAGAATTTTTAATAGGAGAAATTGAAGCTTGAGGGGATTTATTATTATGCAAGGGATTTGGAGGAATGATGGTTTTTTGAGGTGGATATGGATGAGTATGATAAGGAGATGATGGGATGCTTTGATCTTGAAAAGGATCTTTAGATGGTGTATAAAGGGTACTTTTCTCTTGATTTTCAATAGGCTCATTAGAGATGGTGGAAAGGATATCTTAATCTTGCTTGAGAGGTGGATAAGATATAAGAGGTGTAAGTGTGTCTTCTAGGAAGAAATGGAAGGGGATGAAGAAATCATCATGGGACTCTTGAGATATGTAACTTGTTTCAACCATTGGATAAGGATGGATGGTATCTTGATCTTGATTATTACTGATATTTGTTTCTTCACACTTTGGATTGTCATCTTGACATGGAGCCACTTCTAAGGATGAGGTAGGATTTTTATCTGCATGAGGGATTATTGAAAGGATAATGGAGTATCATTTTGAGTAGGCATGATAGTCTTTGAAGCACATGGAAGATTTGGTTCTATGATCGTTGAAGCATAAAAAAGAGTTGTAGTCATATGCAGATTAGCTTGGATCTCTTTTAAAGGTAGTCCTAGAGGGTAGAAATAGTTAGCATGAAAAGCATTAGGTTATTTTTTTTATGGAGGAAATTTGGATAGCTTTACTTCTTCAGAAGATGAATGAATGTTGGAAGAAATGGATTCTGCGGGAGAACTATTACTAGACATAGGTTCGTGATTTATATCTTTCTTGAGAATAGTATCTTCATTAGATGATTCATTAGGATTTTCAATTTCAATTATGTCATCAGCTATGAGATATTGGATTTTGTGTTTTAGTTATTCACAATCTAAATTTTTATGCTCATTGTGTCGATGATACGTACAGTAGGTACTCAAGAATGAAATTCTACACGAAGTGATTTGTGGCAACGTGATGAGATTATTTTCAAGGAGTTCTTCCAATGTTGATTCATAATATTGTCCCAAAGGAGTAAATGATATATCCAATGGACATTTAGATGAACTTGTGTTCACCAAAGAGCTAGATATGAGCTTCAATATCTTGATGTTCTATATTTTTTTTTCATATGACTGATTGACAAGAATCTCAACAAAATCTTATGTAACTTCCTCTTCATTCTCTTGATCAAAGATATGATGGTCATGAAGTTGTTCTTGATCAAAGATGGGTTTTTAGTGCTTAGATGCTTCTTTGTTTGAATAAAAGGGAGGTATGTATGGATCATGATCATAGAGAAAAGGAAAGATTTATCTTAATGAGGACTTGTTGGATGATGCACCCTTTTCTCCCTTTAATTCTTGAATTTCATATTTCAAAGATTGAACTTGTTTTGATAGGGCCGCAAGAAGAATCTCTTCTTTCTCATTGTTAAGACCATAAGATTTAGCCCATTTATTTTTATCCATTGTAATATTTTCTTGATGCTCTTTCTTAAAAGATTAAAGAGAAGGTATGATGAATCAATTGATTGTCTGATAGGTGTTGAATTAAAAACTGGCGTGCTGATTTAGTCCAAGATCGATGATGACAACAACAAGATAACGTACAACTAAGAAGGAGATGTAGATGAATTAGATACGAGTCAAGGTTAACAAACCTAGATAATAATGCACTCAGAACTCAAAAAAAGGACAACAAATAAAGAATATTGAATTGATCATGATGAACTAGATCAAAGGACTAGATCAACAAATTAGGACTCACGACAGCAGAAATTGAACTATCAACTGACTATGACCAACAAATTATTACTAGGACAAGCTCACTATTTTGAAGGTAGAACAATAGAAGATAGTACATAATCTAACTAGAGATCTAAAAATACTTAATTGTGTAAACTAAAAAACAACCTGAGAAGACATACAAGAACTGACAGAATTTTGGATTTCGCCAACTGACTGTTAAGGTTTTTCATTTTTTTTTCACTTTTTACTATTCAATTTTCAATTTTTATTCAAGGCTTTATTGTTAAATGTTCAAAGTGTACAAGCATAGAAAACACATGTGTAAAAAGACTCAATAAAAACAATACTTTCTAAACCCTATGGTCAATTGGCTTAGAGAGAAAATCCTTTCTCATTGACTTAGGTACACACCAAATAGCTAATCAGAATACATCCACCACCAACCACACAATGGGTTTAATGATGTCGTCTTATCCAAATCCAAATGCTAATGGGGGAACAATATGAAGATTGCCTTGGGGGAGTTGCTATCTCCCTTGCACTTGGATTATCCCACTTTCGAGGGTGAACCAGGTAATTTGCTACTCTATGGAGTCTAGTAAGGGTCTTCATTAAAATACATCCTTTGTGTTCATGCAAGCACAATTCAGGCGTATAGCCCCACAAAGAACCTTAGCATGAGTATTCATGTAAACATGATTGAGACCCTAAGGCCCTACTATGTGTTAGATGAGAGATGATTATAAGCTAAAATGGTATTCGTCTTTCAAGACTTTAATCTCAAGGAAGTGATTTATTTATAGTGAGTTGGAGTGGCTTGGTGTTAGCATGTACTCACTTGGGTTATTCTCACTGGGTGATTACTAGTTCCCACTCTAGAAGGCCCTCTATAAGGTGATCATACCACAAATAAATGATAACCATGTTTCTAGATTTTTGATCATCCCTGAAAGGGTGAGAGCATAATCTCCTAACATCATTGTCATTTCAAACACACCGAGAATATTGTTCTTTAATTAATTTCTTGAATGTGAGGTTCCTATATTAATAAAAATAGACACAGAGTTAGGTCAATTTGTGATTAGGAAACTTTTGAGACATGGTCAATAGTTTGATGTTTGATTCTTTATTGATCATCCTAAAAATAGAGTTTCAGAAGAGAATTTTTTTTCAATCATCCTGCAAACATATGTTAGTGTGTGAAGATCAGAAAATAGAAAACAACAAGTGTTTAGATGTTAGAAAATTTTAAAAGAAATTTTTTCTGCTAAAAAATAGAACAACAAATACTCATACGAGTATCCATGTGTTATAGTACAAGAACATGTAGTAAACCATATGAGTTTCAGTTCTTACTCGTATTACATAGTGAGAAAGATTGTACGAGTCTGGACAGTGAAATATACGGAACAAAATTTTGAGACTCATAAATTTTCAAAAATGTGAGGCTAGAAATAAAATTGTATGCCCCATGCAGGGTGCCATAAATGTGTGTATGAAATGTGGACCTCTAAGCTATCAATGCATACTTCAATAGGTCATTTCATAGTTAATCTAGGAAAGAATTGAGCTACGAAAACAATAAATTAATCTAAATCTATCTATTGCCTTCTAGTAGGCAAGAGAATGAGTTTGCTCGCAGATCATCGCAAACCCAGTGACTTGACATTGTCTAAATGAAGGATTTTCAAAAGGAATATTATTCTACAATGCAAGTAAAATAAGATTCATCCAATGATTAGCTTATTTTATTTTAAAAACCTAAATGAGATGTTCATATGTTATCAATTGAAATGCTTGAAACATGTAAATGTGCAAAATACTAAATGCTTAATAAAACATGAGAGACAAAAATAGCATAATAACTCTACTTAAAATTCTTGGATCCTTTGTGACAAAAATGAAGCTTTATTTTATAGGAAATCTTTCTCAAACTGACGATCAAGATTGAATGTCAAGGAACAGACAAGATTGATTCAAAGAAGTGCAATCTGTGTGCAAGGAATACCATTGGTTGAGAGAGTCAGTTAACTGAATTGATTGATCAGTCATTCGAGAAACTTCTAAAGTTGAAAGAGGAGTTAATTGATTCAATTCTCAGTTAATTGTATCATTTCTAAAATATGGAAGAGAAGCGACTTAGTTAACTAGACAAGAAAGATTTGTTTCTAATTTGATATTCAGTCAATGGAAATGATGACACAAAAATGTATTTTCAAACATTTTAAAGATTTTAATGCATTTTCACTCAATTTATTAATTTTCATTCCTATTTATATTTAATTGACAATTATCTATTTATTTAATATACATACTAGGATATTGATTAAATAATTTACAAGAGGTTTAATTGCCAATATTTTGAGATTTGGGAATTAAATAATTAATTAAGTACGATGATAAACTAGGACCTAAGGTTTATGTCAGATCAGACTGAAGATGTTGAATTTCCTTTAGGTTGGGACTTAAGGTGATCAATATTAGGTTTTTCTTGATGAGAGATTGAGATTAGGAGCTTAGGGTTTTGTTGACCATTTTTGGGTGATTACAAATGCAAGTAAATATTTGACTCTTATGTTTGTCATTACAGGTGCTTCTAGGCAAGTCATTGAGGTAGCCAAGGCTACTAATGAATAGATGTTTTAGGATACACCAAAAGTAAAGCTTGTGGAGACAGAGAATAAAAGCATTGATGATCCAAATCTTCAACCTATGGTTGAAATTATGGAGGTTCCCTTGGGTAAAATTATTCCTATTGTGAAAGATCAATATGTTGTTGATTTATTCTCTTTCGTATCTGCATTATTGTTCAACTTGATACTAGTCAATGACTGTTGGTTAGTGGCTATTACAGTTGATGTAGATTCTTATGGAAGTGATATAATAATGCACATGTTCAACAATATTATTGCAGTCTTGATTATAGTTGTGAGCTAGGTATACAGGTGTACAAATGATACAAGAGTACAAGTGGGGATGTCAACCCCTCACTTAATGTCTGAATAGATGTCACTTTTAGACGTCCAAAATTTCTCTAGTGGGGAGGATTGATCTAGGTGGATATTTTCACCAAATATAAAACGTTCTAAGTTCTCTATAAATCTGCACCATCTCAAATTTCTTGGCAATACAAACCCAATGCAACTTGAATAGGCTTGAAAGGATTTTGTATGCAAAAGTTGTGGCCAATCAAAGTTTGGTCAAACAGGAAGTTCTAGAGGGAATTTAAGCCAAAAAATTGACCATCTCAAAATCAGGAGGAAGAAAAATCAAATTTAAAGGGCTTGTTGATATGATTATGATGCTTTTTGAATCACGTTAATCAGAGTGTGTTTTCTCAAGATATGAACGGTCAAAGTTTGTGAGAAAATGGGTTGACATGATGACATCAAAAAAAGTATAGTAAGAATTGATGCTAATGTGGAAAGTGATGGGTCACTCCATTGGAGGGAACTGGATATGTAGCCAATTGGAGAACTCCGTTATCAACTTGTGTTTTGTCTTCTCTCTCTTTTCTCTCTTCTGTTCAATTTATCGCTATTTGATTATTATGTTTATATAAGAATATCAATAATGTTTTAAAGACCTTCAATTTAATCATTGTAAAAATTTATTATTCACGTGCAAAAATCCTAGATCCTAACATCAGATCAAGCACATGGGTAGAATTTTTTTGATGATCACTCTTCAGAAACTTCATGTAATTCCCAAGAATAAAGGTAATATTTCATAACCTTATAAATTGAAATACAAATTATAAAACAAGGCATATATCTTTCCAAATCAAATAATATTCAATTTTTCATTTATTATATCTTGGACTACTCAATAATTGATGAATCATTAATATTGTAAGATATATAATATTTAAAAAGAAATACAATGTTTGCAGAAATGAAAATACAATCACGCACTTTAGCAACAACGCAAAGCCATTAGATACACCTTCTAGCAATACTTTAATTATGTTTGACCATAAATTGTTACAAAACTTTAGGAAGGATGGTCATGCATAGCAGAAGAAAAAGGATAGAAAAACTATCAAAAAAACACATGAGCACCTTAAAGTTGGAAATGAAGAGAGAATCCATGTTTATTATGCTCATGGTGAGGATAATCCAAAGTTTGTTTGTAGGAGAAATTGGCTACTTGATAGAGCCTATGAACATATTGTCCTTGTACATTGTCGAGAAGTGTCAGAGGTTAGTAATAAAAGCATTGTTTCATGCTAAGAAGGTCTGACATTAGTTGTATCACCAGTTACCCCAAGAAATTCAAGTTCAAGTTAAGCATACTAAAAAAATCCTACATTATGGATATCATCAGATGATCTTGATTCTATGGAGAATCCTTCTGGATATGCAGATCAAGTACAATTTTTAGGCTTTAATTTTATTGGTAACCAAGGGCATAAGTTAAGTAGAAACATACAGATAATCTACATTATAACAATGAAAGAATAGAGAGTCCTGAGGATTTGACAATTCATTAGATAAATAAATTAGATTGGGAGCATTTTTTGGAGTCACAAGGATCTACTGAAGGAATTTACACCAAAAACAACAACTAGATCCATAGGAAGACACATCCAAATGGTCAATTTGAAATAACTGTAACTTTGAACAACAGTGGGAGTTTCTTAGCTAACGATTTGTTCTCTAAAGTTGTGCAAAAATTAAATTATGGAGAACAAAATTTTATGAATGAATCACTTTATTGGGAAAAGCCTTTTACAATGAAATTCCAACTTGAAGTGCACTCATGGTAGAGTTTGGAGAGTCTAAAGTAAGTAGATCTTAATGTAAAGAACACAACCAATGGGCTCTTTTGGAACAAGAGAAAATAATGTCTAATCAATGGGTGGAAGCTCAAAAATTTATGAAGTCCCTCATCCAAAAGTAATAAAGATAGATTTTTGTCATATATTATCAAAATTGCTCTTGTCAACATGAAAGAAAAATATGTTAAACCATCAACATCGTAAAAATAGTAGTACATGATAATGTATAAAGTGAAATGGTGTAAGATACAGTGATACAATAAGAACAAGGAATGTTCAAAACCATGAGAGGAGCATTTCAAGATAGTAATCAACACTACCTAAATGAAAATGATAAATAAATATCAAAATAGTGATGAAAATATATTGTCCAAAAGTAGAGGATAAGTCACTTGTAGAGGATAAGTCACTTGGTGAGAATGATGACAAAACATTGTCTTGTGACTAATACATGAAGTATAGTTCAAATTATTGTTATGAGGTAATACAATGATAGAATAATGTATCAAAATAGGGATAAGAATATTGACAAGAAATGGGAAAAAGAGACAGGTGGGATCAATGAAGATAGACATATCCATGAGAAGAGTTGCAAACCCTATCTTAGAAAAAACTTCTAGGGAGACACTATTGTTGAATAAAAAAGTTGTTAAATGCTAAGAACGGAGGTATAAATACATGAACAAAAACTATTAAGTGCTTGATGAGCATAGAGTTCAAAACTATAATATGGAAGACAAGCATGGTTATTTCAAATAATAGTAAATAATTCAAAGCAGTGATTTCAAAGAGGCATGAAATAGTGATACACAATGCATGAGAGATTTGAACAATGTCTAATCCAAGGACCATTCATGTTAATAGTCACAGTGAATAGAAAGTTGAGTAAGTTAAGTGTGAGACTTTATTGACGAATGTTGTTGATTGATGAATCATGGTTGCTAAAGTAAGAGTGATTCATTAGAATTTTTGTATGTTTTTCATGCATAATGATAGGTAAAACATAAGCTAGATATATAGATGTTTGGATAGAACTATTATGCAGTTGTTGTGAAGATATTTGTGTAGATCAATGTATTTAGATAGGGGGATTTTGGAGATATTTTCTAGTTTGTTGATATTGTTCAAATATTGTCAAATTTATTTCCATTGGCATTGGTTTATCAGGCATTAATTTTATCCTTAGGACATTGATATCAAAGGGGTAGAATGAGTTAGAGAATGAAGTGGAATGGAAAATTTTAAGGAGTTACCATCAATGCTAAAGGGGGAGATTTTTGGCATGATTGGAAAGTTACAGAAGATGTTTTTGGCATTGATGTCAATGAAGGCATTATATTTTTCCATTAGTATACAAAAGGAAAAAAATGATCTACACCATTGGTCTACACTACACCAACAAACAGGGCACAACACTACCCGATGCCAAGGTTACCCGATACTGCCAAGTTCAAAAGCATCCTGACAAACACTATTCAGTGATACCCGATGACAAAGGAACCCGACGAGTAACAACAGTGCAACCTGATGAAATAGAAAAGAGAGGACCCCACAGATGAAGGGAACCCGATGATCAGTTCAACAAAGGAACACCGATAGAATTTCAGTTCAACCCGACAACCATGAACCGACAGTCAGTTACATCCCTCAAAAATTGGATCTGACTTCCCATGTCAGATAAATCACTGAAGTTGTATTTATTGCTTCTTGCTTTATTTTTAAATCCATTATGTGTGGAGGAAGAAATGTATTTACTATTGTTTTAAATAGTTCTTCTAATTTAAAACATGCAAACTAAAGATCAAGGTCAAGTTGTAAACCTTGGATCTAAGAGTTAACATTGTAATGTGTGATTCTAAGATAGGTCAAAAACTTGTATAAATAGATGCTCAATCTATTTTGAACATGTTGTTGTTTGATGAATATTGTAGCCATGGACAACATCTAGAGACCAGACAAGAGATTTCATGCACAAGGATATAAAGGAATCAAATCAGTTTCAAGAACAAGAACACAAGCTACGGACGAGCAGAGAAAGGTATTAATCAGTCAATTAAAGGTGATATTCTTATTATGAGATCTTTAATGGATCTATAATTAGAAATTTTAGATTTCATACAGTCAGGTCAATCATATGTACTCATTCTAACAAGTGTAGTACACTTAAGAAATCCTTTCAAGAAAGGTGGACTTAACAGTCCTATTGTAAATCTCTTAACCGAGTGCACACTTAAATCAGTGTTGCTAAAGCTCTTAAAAAAGTAGATCTTAATTGGTCTCCACTTTAATACTCCTAATAGGGTAGATCATCAGAAGTGATCAATTATAAGCCTTTACCAGCTCCCTTCTACTCTGCAGATAGGAAGTTTTGTGGGTTCCAAACCCACCATAGTTTTTACTTCCTAACAGGAGTTTTTTGTGATATCATATCTTGTTTTATGTGTTTATTAATTTCATGAATGTTTATATGAATGTTGCAAACAATTAAAGATTAGGAATTAATGTTGCATGCATAAGAAAGAACAACAGTAATGGTCGGTAATACAGTAATGAATGATTACTAATGATGAATGGTGAAAAGTGTTAAAAGTTTTAGAGGTACTGATTCACCCCTCCCCTCTCAGTACTACTTCCCATTAATCCCAACAATTGGTATCAGAGCTAAGTCTATTCTTGAAAAAGCTTAAAGGCTTAAGAGAAAAGATCATACAATGGAGAAGTACAAACTTGATAAGAATATTGAGAATAAAAAGATTGAGATACAAATGTTCTATGAACAATATAAAGAAGATAGTATAAAGAAGCTAGAATCAAGATGAGAGAGTTGTTGGACGAGAGGAAAGGTATGACAACTTGGAGAAATGAAAAAGATTATCAATAAGAAGAGATTCTAGATTTCTTTGAATCTTCAGGATCAAACACAAGTAATGCATCAGACACATCAGAAGAGAACATCACAAATTTGAAGGAGATCAATCAACATCTAACAGAGCAAATAAAGATGCTGCAAATTGGTCAAGAGTCCCAGATGGTAAGAATGATTTATGTGATGAGTTCTGCTAGACAAGCTAAAACAGAAAGAACACTAGCTATTGATAACAGAAGGAAGATTATAGAGAAGATACAGGAAAAGGAGTTAGAAATTCAAAGACATGTTGAACATCACCATGATCTTACAAATCAGATTATTCTTATGAGTCAAGAAGCAAACAGAATAAATTTGGAACTCATTGAAAGAATACAGATTATCGGTGAACTAAGAGAATAGAATGAAAAACTAAAGCATGAGGTTATAATTCAGCAAAAACATAATGAATTTATTAGAAAGGCTGAAGAGAGAAATAAAAGAATGGATGATTTTCTTGGAGGACAACAAAGAGTCAACAACAACAACAGTTTAGGCTTTACCAAAAATGGAGAATCATCAAATCAAGCCAATCCAAAGAATGTCTATGAAAATACAAGACCAAGAAAGCTAACATGCAAGCACTGTGGAAAGAAAGGACACACATCAAATGTATGCCGAGTCAAAATGAAAGGTATTCCTAAATCTACATCTCCATTCATAGGATTTTGTTATAAATGTAACAAGAATGGACACAAAGCATATGAGTGTAAGTCTAAGATGGAACAACCAAAGAAGGAAACCTACATGGATAAATACTATCCTACATGCAAGATGAATGGGCACACAAGTCTTGAATGCTGGAAAAATAAAAGGCAAACATAGAAGCCTAAAGGTCAAGAAACTCCCTATCAACCAAAGAGAATCGGTAATCAATATGTATGGGACTACAATACTTGGACAAACTGTGCAACATGTGGTAGATATGGTCACATTGCTACAAACTTCATGAGGGCATGGACCAAAAGGTCTAGAGGCTGGTCAAACCCCAGAATGACATGCTTACACTGTCACAAAGTTGGTCATCTCAAAAAGGATTGCAAAGACCGAATGACAAAGATAAGCACATATCCCAATGGAAACACCATTGAAGATATCTAGAGGGCTAGAGACAAAATGTGGAGAAAAGCTTCAATAAATGATGAAGTTGGACCAAGCAATGCAAATGGTGACACCCCATCCAATGGATCTGGTGACATCACCACCCCCACTTGAGCTAAACAAGTAAGTATGGAAATACACTACACCAAGTCATATTTTGCATCAGTTCCATTATACAAATTCATACATAGTCAAAATCTGCATAAATAAAGATGCATATTATGTTACTTGTTACAATTCTTAGAAAACAACCCCGTCGGTATACACATGTCAAAAATCATTGGTGAACATAATGGATGAGTTTTTTACACTTACTAGAAATTTTTGGTCAACACATAAAATGGTTAAGTTACCAATGTAACCTGACACCCGTTGGTAAGAAATCAAAGTTACAAAGTTGTCACGACAGAATACCGATATTCGTCGGTAAAAGAAAAATTGTTAACAGTTGTCCCAAGCAACCTGAAAACACCAAAGATGATTTTAAAAGTCTTCCTGATGAACTCCATTTTCATGTCCCAACAATTCATTGAGCATTTATGACAGGACTTAGGGAAAAAAGTCTATAAATAGACGATGGGACAACTTCATTTTGCACCCACGATTTGAAGAGAAAGCAGAGTGAAAAATAGAGTGATTGAAGAGCATTCAACAGAGTGACCTCAACATGATCCAAGCACATAGAAAATAGATCATTCACCATTATCATGGATCGAAGTAAGTACCAAGGACACTGAAAGATCTCTGTCATTATTTATCAAGCAAGCCCTAAATTTCAAGAAAGCCCTAAAACTTGAAAAACAATGGCAACCACGTCAAGAACCATAAATATCAAGAGTGATAAGAAGAATGTGGTTAGGTTGGTCAAGTGTAGCACCTGTCTGGAACCCAAATACAATATATGCCTAGATATTGCATCGCAACACGATGAATTCGACGCGTTTTCTAAAATTTCACCTAGGGTTTTATTTATAGAAGATGTTAGGTCTTATATTCACTGCAAGATCACCGAAATAGGAGATCTAGAGATGGATGAAGCTTATAAGAAGCTTTTTGATGTAGAAGGAAACCTAAAGGAAGAGCACAAACACTTAGAGGTTAAAGGGATAACTAATGCCTTATATTTCCTGAGGGACTTCAAGACTGACTGGATTAGGTTGGTACTTAGTAGATTGCATGACCAGAAGTTGTGGTTAGATCAGCCCAAACAAATCACTAAAGATGTCCTTCATGCTATCACTGGTTATCCAATAACCGACAAGGCTAAGGCTCACAAGAATCCCTCCAGGCCAGAAGTCAAAAAGCTCACAAAAGTTGAATGGGACAATAGAGGTCTGAAATTAAACACCATCACCGACGAGGAACTGAGGTTTGGTGCCTATGTGATTGGTTATAAAATCTTTCAAGAAAGAAGGTTGAGCACCATATATGAAACATCAGTAAGCATAGCTTACAAGATAGTAACAAAGGGCATACATATGGATCTATGTGAGATCTTGTTGAAACAACTTGATGAGAACATGAACACAATAAGGTCTACAAAGACCAACACATGTAAGTTCGGCTCACTTATCATGTTTATCTTTTTCTACTTTCAAGAATACTTTCCTTCAGTGGGAAAAGTGAAATGGGACACTACAAAACCGGTGACATTATAGATTAGTGAACTAATTAAGTCACTAGGAGATAATTTTGAAACTGTTATGACTACATACTTCCTTGAATTCAAGGAAAGGATGATGGAAAGAACAATGATCCCCAAAAAACTTATAGAAAAATATAGGGATGAAATATGCTTTATGGTGGACACAGATTTTACCCACATCAAATCATTTGTACCAAGAATAGCTTGGTTAGCACCACTAGATTATGAAATCAACATAGATCAGGCTACAAATACAATTGATACATTGATGAATGAGCCTATTGACAACAAACAACTAAGGTTTGGAACCTATGAAGAGGCCAGATTAAAGATAAAAAGAGGCCTAGAAATTAAGAAGACTATCAATAAAAAGGATAAGATGGTTAAGAATCTCAAAAAAGATTCTATCGGTTACAGAGGAGGAAAAAGATCAACCAGAGGAAACTGATGAACAGAGAACCATTGGTGAAGGGCATGATGAACAGAAATCAGATTCTGAGGAAACTAAATCTGATATACCTCCACCTCCTATAAAGAAGTAGAGGACAAGGAGCCAAACTACAAATATCGATACCACACCTCTTAAGAAAGGTCTAGTAAGGACCTATAAGAGGAATCAGCTAGCAAAACAAACAAAGCAGAAAACTGTGAAGATAACACCTATCAAGAGGAGAAAAAGAATGGTCAGAACTAAGGCTGACATTGAGGATTCTAAAGAAGATGAGCCTAATGTTGTAAAGAAAATTTTTAGGAATCAAAATGTTGATGAGGCTGTTGAACATAATACTGCATCTGGCACCATGTCTGACAATAAAATTAGACAATGGGATACACTGAAACCAGAAGACCAAAATAAAATACAAGATGCAATTATAAGGTCAATGGTCAAGTACAAATACATAGCAGCTAAATTTATCAATCAAATACCAAAAGAGCTGGGTAAGAGATTATCCCAGCAATGGTCATATGCTCTAAAAATAGAAACAGAAGCAAGGGAGAGGGTACTTGTCAAACTAATGCCTCTCAAATCTAAGATTGAAGAAATCAAATAAACTATGAAGAAGCACTCAGGTAAATTTGTAGCTAAGATAAGAGCTTACAAAGTGTTGGAAGATAAGTTTATAGAGCTGGACACAATGACCGAGACTAAATGGAGACATCTACTAGATCTATTGGTAGAGTCAACATGGGGTGAGAATCAATTACTTCTCATCGACACACCTCATAGAGAGGAGGAGAAAGAAAAGGCAATTCCTCAACACATTGCTTTGGACAATGTTGAAGAAATGGAGCAAATTGATTTAGACAAGGTAATGAATGATCTTGACATCCAAGATATCACCAATTATGACTCTCATAAAGATCTGAAGAAGAAAGATGATGTAATATTCATATCAATTAAGGATCAAGGAAGGCAACAAGAATTTAAGACATCAGAGGACAAATAAATGAATGTTGTTGATGAGACATTGCAAGATACTTCATTCATGGACTTAACAAAAGTAGACCCTGCAGAGAAGATACAAAAAGATGAGGATGTCACTACTCAAAAAGACCAGACCGACGAGAAGGACACCACTCTGGATACAGCCCAAGATACCACTCAAAGAAACATGCTTGTGTTAATGAAGGCAATCAATATATTAGAGGGTAATGATGGATCTACTAGAGAGGACACAAGCACACCCGAGGACAAGGGTGAGGCTAAAGTAAAAGACACCACAAATAATACACAAGACACAACTGCAAAAAAGGTTGCAATCGATGATCAGAAAGATAAATCTACTGATCAAAATAAAGAATAAATACAAAAGGTAGAGGAGGACAAGAAGAAAGATAAGAGTGAAGAATAAAAGAAGGGTGACCTGGAGAAGAAAACAAAAGAAAAATCTGCAGAGACACCCAAGGTGGATGGAGAGACATCTTCACCAAACTGATAGGTGCACCCTGAGTAGAAAACACAAGAAGCATCTTCTACAAACCCTTCACCAAGCACTTCAGAGAGAAAAAATGAACTAGCAATGGTATTTCATACATCTGTGTCCCTACAAGTCTCAAAGAAGAAGAAGAGCAAGCATAAGAATCCAGTAACTCTGGATGAAATCATTGAGATTCTAGTTTGTGATCCAAGGACATTGGATCCAACTGAATTGACCAAGTCTGCAAGAATTTGTGAGAGGATGGAAATGCAAGACAAATTAAGGAAAGCCACAAAGGAGGCAAAGGTACTATAAGTAGAAAGAGGTATACTTCAACAAATAGTACCCGAAGTAGATATTGATCAAACTGCCCCAATACTTGATCAATTGGTGATACTCACAGATTCAATAACATCTCAGAACATAGATGCTGAGAAGGTCATGGAAGAAAGAATTGAATAGAATTATTAGTTCAAGCTAGCAGAAAATATAAGCTAGGAAGTGGCATTGAAAAAGGTAAAGCTTTTTGAATTAGTGAGCACAATTGATCCAATCATCTTAGAAGCTATTACTTTGATACAGAAATTCTGTACACATGATCAACTCACACAATAGTATACCGACAAGATAGAACAAATTGATGTTGATCTTAAGACAAGTGCACAAAGTCTCACAAATAATGAAGAGGCAATAAAATTGCACAATGAGCAACTGAAACAGGCTCAGAAATTGAGACAAGACATACAAATTGCAGAGAAGAAGTACAAAGATGAGGTAAATGAGCTTCAATCTTAACTCTTACCGACACTTTCACTGCTGCAACAACATGTGATAGAGGCAAACACACTAATTGCCACCCCAGAAATATCTATCCTAGACATCATTTATGATATGCATGCAAGGCTAGAGCTAGAGCACGTGACACTCAAACTACTGAAAGAAAAATGGGAGAAATTGCTCGAAGATATCAAGACAACCCATTCCCATATTCTTGACACATTGTAAGTTACACATTTTAGTCAAATTTTTGGCATCTTATAAGTTGTACATTTTTTTCATGAATGTCAAATAAAGGGGAAAATGATATGTACATTTTAGATAGTATAAAAGGGGAAGTGATATGTACAGTCACAATAAAAGAAGAAAAGGGGAAATGAAAAGAGGAAATGATGTGTACAATCAAACATGGAATGTATAGTAAAGAGACAAGTATACATGTACATATACCTATACTATACTGATGCATATAGTTAGGGGGAGTCATATAATGACAAGGATATAAACATGATGTACATACTAAACACTTTAGTATTGTGCACATATCAGTTTTTGATACTAATGTCAAAGGGGGAGATTGAAGGAATTATATTTTTCCATTAGTATACACAAGGAAAAACATGATCTACACAATCAATTTATACTACATCGACAGACAGGGCACAACACTACCCAACGCCAAGGTTACCCGATACTGCCAAGTTCAAAAGCATCCTGACAAACACTATTTAGTGATACTCGATGACAAAAGGGATAAAGGAATCCAATGAGTAACAACATTGCAACCCAACAGAATAGAAAAGAGAGGAACCTGATAGATAAAGGGAACCCAATGATCAATTCAACAAAGGAACACCGATAGACTTTCAGTTCAACCTGATGGCCATGAACCGACAGTCAGTTACATCCTGCAAAAAGTGGATCTGACTTTCCACGTCAGCTAAATCACTGAAGTTGTATTTATAGCTTCTTGATTTGTTTTCAAATCCATTATGTGTGGAGGAATAAATGTATTTAGTATTATTTTATTTAGTTCAACTGATTTAAAACATGCAAACTAAAGATCAAGGTCAAATTGTAAACCTTGGATCTAAGAGTTAACATTGTAATGTGTGATTCTAAGATAGGTCAAAAACTTGTATAAATAGATGCTCAATCTATTGTGAACATGTTTTTGTTTGATTAAGATTGCAGCCACGGATAGTATCTAGAGACCAGACAAGAGATTTCATGCACAAGGATAGAAAGGAATCAAATCAATTTCAAGAACAAAAACACAGGCTACCGATGAGAAGAGAAAGGTATTAATCAGTCACTTAAAGGTGATATTCTTATTATGAGATCTTAAATAGATCTATAATCAGAAATTGTAGATTTCATATAGTTAGGTCAATCATATGTACTCATTCTAACAAGTGTAGTAAACTTAATAAATCCTTTCAAGAAAGGAAGACTTGATAGTCCTATTGTAAATCTCTTAACCGAGTGCACACTTAATTCAGTGGTTCTAAAGCTCTTAACAAAGTAGATCTTAACCGGTCTCCACTTTAATACTCCTAACAGGGTAGATCATTAGAAGTGATCAATTGTAATCCTTTACCGGCTCCCTTCCACTCTGCAGATAGTGAAGTTTTGTGGGTTCCATCCCCATCGCAGTTTTTACTTCCTAACAGGAGTTTTCTGTGATATCATATCTTGTGTTATGTGTTTATTACTTTCATGAATGTTGCAAACAATTAAATATTAAGAATTAATTTTGCATGCATAAGAAAGAACAACAGTAATGGTGAGTAATATAGTAATGAATGATTACTAATGATGAATGGTGAAAAGTGTTAAAAGTTTTAGAGGTACTGATTCACCCCTCCCCTCTCAGTACTACTTCCCATTAATCCCAATAGTCAATAGATCATGTGCATTGTCAAATGGGGAGTTAGATTCTATAAGATATAGATGTATTTGTTACACTTTCAAGTTATGTCAAGAATATCTTGAAGTCAACTAATCTTTAAATCAGGGACTTATAACACAAGTTTATGTATCATGTCACCTTGACGACAGGGATGTTTTTTGTATGACAATGTGTATTATTTACATCAATGGTATATTCATCTTGGAAACAAGAGCTTTAATGATAACACAAACAAGCATGGTGATTTGTTTTTTTTGAATATCAGCGGTTGCCACATTAAAATATTTCTACATTTATAAAAATGTTGAAAAGTCAATTACTTATTATGTGGGGTCATCAACATATTATATTTGGTGAGATATATTTGAAGCATATTTTTCTATGGTGCTTATGAAGTTAAAAATTTAATTTTTATTATACATGCTGGAAAAAGGAATATGCATTGATTAAATAATTGGAGGAAATAAATGTACCATGGCTAAAAGAGGTAACCGTCCATGCATGAATATGAAGGGTTTTTGCCTTGCTTTGTTTTTCCATGTCTAGATAATTTGATTAAAATATATGTATAGATATACTACAAAAAGGAGATGAAAATTTAAACAGACATAATATTACACAATGTAGATTTAATAGAAATGAGAATTAGAATTATGGGTTTCTGATTGTGTATGAAAATGTGTGAATGAGATGGTGTTCTTTCTGCATAGAGTGGAGAAGTATGGTTGTTGCAACAAATATTTAATTTTGAAAAACTCAGAGAAGAGTTGAAAGTTTCAGAAGATGTTTTTAAAGAACCTTTTCTCAAGGAAAGTGTTGTGATTGGAGAAGAATAATAGAGAATGGTTTCAAAAAATATGTAATGAAGATAAAGGTATAAAGTGGATGTAATCTTAATTATTTTATGTTGAGTGAAGTTTATTTATATTTTGTATTTTTGTGTATATCATTATAAGATGAGAAAAAAATGATTTTGGATTTGTAGAGAAACAGAGTAATCCTTTGTATATGTTTTGATTTGTATTTCTTTGATTGGAGTTGGTGCTCCTAAATTTGTATGGGATTTGTGTTCCTAGGTTTGGTGTTGTAAATGTAGCTGGTGAGGCTCCAAGAGAAGGTCTGGTCAGTGACACCTTGTGATCAGTGAGATATTTTCTATTGGGTCATATTTGTAACTAGTGAGGTTTGGTCAGTGAGACCTAATAAAGACATCTTTCGTAGTGTTTTTTCACCCTTTAAGTGTTTTCCACTCAAATATTGTGTTATGTATCATAAATATATTATCTTTGTACGTTTTATGGTTCTTACTATTGCTAATCATCTATTCAATAGTCTGATATGATATATCATATTTTCTTTAAAGCATTTTGATTGTTTGAAGGCTTGGTAATTGTGTATCCTATGATTGAAAAGGCTTGTTTCTAGTGACCACTGATTCACCCCTCCTCTTAGTGGTCTAGTATTCCAATAAAGGTAAGGTAAAGGTTATGTTTAGAATGAAAAGAGATAGTTAAGAACTCATGGAATAACGAAAAGACATTAGATTGGTTCCATTTCTCCATCCTAGTAATGACAGTAGGTTTACTTGTGCAAGAATTTTGAGATCTCTTCCCTAAGAAGTACTTAAATATATCCAAAATTCCTTTCATGGGTGCTCCTAACCCTTCACCTAGTGATAATCATAGGTTCCCTCACCCAAGGCTCGTTATCTTTCTACTAAGGAATGCTAAAATAGAGTTCACTTTGATAGATTCACAACTATTAATTTTTAGCAAGGAGGGAGAAGATTTTGCATTTGCAAATTAAGAGTTAGTGGAAGAAAGGACCTTAGATTGGTGAAGGGTGGAATGACTTTAATAGATGGGACATTCCAACAATACTAACTTGATATTACTTAAAATACTTAATTTTCTTTTCATTTAAGTTTATTTAATTAAACATTTGACCTATATCATTAATATTTTCATATGGTCCTAACTTATTTGTTTATTTTTTATTGAGGGTAAAGTAGGTTTTGAAGGGACCCAAAACCTTACTTCAAAAATGTTTCCTACAAGAAAAAAAAAATTGATTGGTAGCCAACTATCACTCAAGACATAGCCAAACACCAAACATAGACCAATAGACACCAAACAAGTGCAAGGAACAAAAAAAAGAAATACTATAGGTTTTTGAGGGCATCTACCACCTCTTTATCCATAGCATTAATATTTTGATACAAATGTTTCATATCCTGAAGCTCATTCTTGTCCAATGAAAAATTATTTAAATTTCTCTATGTACAAGTGCAGTGATCCTTCTCATTAGCATCCTAAGATCTCTTTTCATCATTCTTCAAATCTACAATATCTAGAGCTTAAAGTTGTTGTCATTTCTCTACCACGTATTTAATAGTCTCAGCATTATTGTGTGTTATATTGGCACTCAAATTGATAAGGTTACCAGGTTTTCATAAATATTCTTCATCTTGGTCTCTAACCCTACAATGTAACCCTCAATATTAGATTTTGGGTAATAGACTTGAATTGTCATGTTTTCAAGAAAGAAAAACATCTTCTTTACATCATCCTAAACTTTAGGAATACCATCTCTATTCTGCATGGAGGTGATGTTACTCTAAATTGACTAATTTTGATATTTACCTAATAATCTCAAGGAAAATCCACTTGGACATTTGAATTTGGTCATCCAAAACATCCCTATCTATTGCCAAAAATTCCTCTGAGTCCTCCCTATCAGTAGATAAGAAAGGAGAGTCTTTGTTCAAAAAATGTAGAAAAGGAGGTATAGCTTCTCTCTGTCCACCATCAATGTGACAAGAGGGAGGTATATTACAGGGATCTAGATTTGTATTACCATCCTCAGCCACCATTAGAATTCTCTCACCCTCTGTCTCCATAGCATCATCATTTCCTTCCAAATTAACCTCCACATAGCCACTTTCTAGCAAATCACCCCCAACATAAAAATCATTCCTTGACTTCAAAGTTCCCTCTTTCATCCTTTTCCCCACCTTCTTAGCATTATTTACCTAAAATTATTGGGAATTATCTTCCTCATAGGTTCATAATACTCACCATTGGTGTGTCATTCCTCATCTTCATACCCCTCATCGCTAGAGTTTGTGCTCATACCATCTCCCAACTAAAATCCTAAAACTTCTTCCTCCACCAGGATTGGGGAATCATGTTTAAATTTAGTTTCTTTGCAGTATAATGGGAGGTATTTTACATGATCCATTACTAAGAGAATCAAACCCTCATGCATGATAGGTTTTCTATCATTTTTGAAATATTTTTTAATTCCTAATTTAGGAGAAGCAAGCAGATAATATGGAAAATAAACTTTTTTCTTATGACTAAAATTATTCAACAAGGAAAAATGGAAACCAAAGACAGTAGTACATCATTTATCTAAAGTGAAATAGTAAAAAATAACCTTTTCTAGTGCAACCCAGAGCTCCTTCAAGGTTTTAACTTGATAGACACCATTGGCTTTCTTCACTGGCTTCTTTCCCTCATTGTCCTTTAGGAAATTTTGGACAACAATCTCAAAAGATTTATTGTCCCTAAATATTTCCTCCCCACAATCAAGAAACTAGTAACTTGGGAAATAAAATCCTTATCTATCTCCATTATCTTTCTATACATCATAAAGGTTCTATTTTTCCAACCCTTGAAGAAAAATTTAGGGATCTTTGGGTCCAAACCAAGAAGGCACTCCAAATAAGAAGTCACTCCACCCCTTCGTAGAATCTTCCACACTATTTTTATTTCTCTTAACATCATCATAGGTAATGGGCTCAAGTATGTGTCTATACCACCCATAGCTAGGAAAAACCAATAGGTCACAATCGTACTACCCTATTATGAATACATTATCTTCAACACTTTAATATACACTGGTAGAATTCTCCCAAAAACAAAATTGGCCCAAAAAATGCCCACAATCCATGTGGCAATCATGACTCTGCAAGGGTTGTTTTTTTGTATTGATAAAAATGGACGAAGCCATTATATTTTATTATAAACTACTTCAGAGGACCTCAAGGAGGAAAGAAGAAATAAGAAAACCTCCTATCCTTGCCAAAATACATCAAGAGTGAACCAAAGAAATGTGAAACTAGCCAAAAATGTTCCTCTATCTCTTGAGATACAAGCGAGAATCAAAGGAAACTGACTAAAAAACCTTCAAGACCCAAACCTACCCACACTATACAAGATAGATATACAAAGATACATGCTACCATGAAGATATTCTATTGAAGAAAACCAAACACAGACCAACCTTGAAAACCCCATGAGACTTTGCAAAAAATCAGCCCCTTGGCTTGACCAATCCATGACAGTGACAGGGACAATTACAAACATGACTCGAATACCCAGGTTCCACAGAAGATTGGTTAGATGAAGGTTATTCCTCTAAAACTATTTCATTTTGGGAAGAAGGCATGGCCATGACTTCATCATTTGAGAAAGCCAAGATTATCGCCATGTTGTGAAAGAGTTTGTACACATCAGCCATGATGGACACGGGGATGAATTCAACTAGGTGCGTCATGTTCTTCTTGAATGTTGCTGAGTCTCTGTTAGTAATGCATAATTTGAAATCATCATACATCTTGACAAATTCCATGTCTTTATCAAGCTGACCTAGAGGGAATAGGCCTCCAACCCACGCTTGCGAGTCTCTAAGGCCATAACCCATAACTACATGGTGAATGTTCTCTACCATTGCAAAATCTTGCATGACCACCTTGGCTGCCATCTTCATAAAAGGGATTCAATCTTGTATCATGTCGTAGAAGTTGGAGAGGAAAAATTACATAACCTAAGAGTGGAAAATGTTGCAGGTGGAAGAAGGAAATATGACGTTATCTTCAGTGACCCTACAAACAGTGTCAACCACAACATCAGGCAGTTGGTTGAAAGTCACTCGCATATGGAGGAGCATGTAGTCATCTTGAATTGGAAACTCCCAATCATGAATCAGAAGTTGAATGCACATATTAAGATCTTTGTATTCCATAGTATCCCAAAACTAGAGAAAAATCCAGTGCATGAAAGAGAAGAGTGACAGAGCAGACACTAAGAGGGTGCCCAAGAATGTTGTTAATAATGCCAAGACCCAAGCATGAAGAATGAAAACCTACAAGTATCTTAGGAGTATAAAAGGAGGCCAAGTTGGTGATTAAATGTGGCTTCCAATCCTACCCAGGAGTGAAAAGATACCAGTCTATACTTGTAAGCTCGGCAGCCAAGTGACCAAATATCAAGGTAACACCTCAGTTTAGATAAGTAAATAAGCAGCGTCAAAAAAGGATAGAAAGACTTTATAGTTCCTTGATGAACGTACCAACTCACGCGCCAAGGTGACATCATGATCCCAAGTAACCATTGTGTGAAGAAAAAGGAGTGTACAGTCCTAAAGAGCCAAATTGGGAGGAAATCCATTAACCAGAGGCAAGGTGAGGTCACCATGAGATGTCAGGCATCTTGGGAGAATAAAGAGATCCTATGTGAGCATCCAGCACTTTGATGTCAATTTATAAATTAGTGCCAAGAGCAACTTCTCTCTCCACCCAGTTGACCCCCATTTCAAAGGTTAGAGACCTCACTAGGGAATCATTATCCCAATAAAGAGAGCCACTTTCCAGATTGACACCCTTGTTGGCTAACCAATGTGCAAGTCCATTTGCCTCCCTGAAGCAGTGAGAAATTTTATACTCTTTAAATTGAGAGAAGCTTCCTTGCATCATTTAGGATGTATTGAATTTCCCAACTGGGTGAGCTTTGGATCGAGAGGGAAGATGTGATGATCTTGGAATCCCCCTCAATGTGAATGTTTTTAATTTCCTGTGTAACAACAAGTGATAGATCCAGAAATAGAGCCTGAGCTTCTGCAATGTTGTTTGAACCATCCAGAATCTTGGTGCAAGCTACTTTGATCACTTTCAAATTTGCAACTCACAAGACGAAGCCAGCCCCTAAAGTCCCTGATTTTCCCTTAGAAGCTCGATCAAAATTGAGTTTAGCAAATAGGTAATCTGGGGGTTCCCACTTAACATCTTTCTATCGCTCACCCTTTGATTGCTTCCCAATTAGGACACCTTTAAAAGGGATAAAAATGGATGGCCAGGAGTTCAATATTCTTGTGTCTTGAGAGGAGAACGTAGAGTTTGGAGACTTGGAACGAAGTGAGTATGCATTGAAAAAATCATAAATATATATTTTTTAACTATAATACACACCTTATCAACCAATAAGATTTCCTTCCTAAAGATTCTCTTATTCCGTTCACACCAAATGGACCAAGTAACGGTTGATGGGATAATTCTCCAGTTATGAGAGAAGAAGGTGTCTTTATGGAGAAGAGGTCATTTTTCAAGAAGGTGAGTAAGAGATGTTGGCAGAGGTCCCTACCAACCTAGCCTGCTTAAATTCCAATACCATGTGTCCTAAGAAAAGGGGAAAGAAAAAATTAGGTGATCTTCCTCTTCATTATGAAGGTTACATAAGACATATTGAAATCTGTCTACAATACCAAGCCTCCTTAATCGATCACTGGTAAGGTTTCTCTTAAGGATCTCCAACCAGAGGAAGGAACCTACTTTAGATGAATTGTTGGATGCTAGAAAAACTTGAAATGGTGAGCATTAGGGTGTAGAGTAACTCTAGTTAGGGATTTGTAACCCAGTTTTACAGAGTATTTTCCATTAGGAGAAATTGAAAAAATCAATCTATCACAATTCATGTTGATATAGAGGGGCCTCTATTCCAGGATACCCAATATTAAAGCCTTTTGATCCTGAGGAATTTTAAATTGAGATAAATATCTCCATTCTCTCTTTAACCCTAAAGCTGACGGGGACACCACAAAGTAATCTCTCACTTTCTTCCCCTACTACTATTGTAGAATAATATTGGTTGATGGAAGGATTCTCAGGATGGATGAAATGGGAGGTAAACCATTCCATGAGTCATCCCAAAAATATGCTATATCCCTAGAGTTGATTAGCCATGATAAGTGAGGAAGGATAACTCCTTTGCATTTCAAAACAAAATTCCACATTGCTGAACCAGGAAGAGGATCCTTAATTGTAAAAATGTTAGCGGGGTCATCTCCATCCAAATACCTAATTCGAATGATCCTATCCCATAGAGATCCCAATTTTTCATAGAATTTCCATGAAATTTTAGCACCAAAACTAATATTCCTCTCATTAATACTATGGAGACCAACCCCCCCATTATCCTTCATGAGAGAGATCTTATCTTAGGAGACCAAAGGTACCTTTGATACCCTATCCAAATTACCTCTCCATATGAAATCTTTAAGACTCTTTCTAATCTTGTTTATGACAGCCCTGGGCACCAACAACACAGACATGATGTAGTTGGGAATGGAAGAAAGAACTAACCTGACTAGAAGGATTCTCCTAGCCAAAGAGAGCCATCTATATTTCCATGAATCAATCCAATTATAGATGGACTAAAAAATGTTATCCCAAAAAGAATCCTTGCAGAGACCTTGGAATAGAGGAATTCCCAAATACTTGTTTGGGGTCATAGAAAATTCAAAACCAAGAAGCTTTGTGATATCCCCCTAGGTACTCTTAGGCATATTGAAAAATAAAATCTAAGACTTTGTGAATAATTGTAATATTCTTGAAGGGTATCTCTGATAACTTTAGCATCCTAGATGGAGCCCTCAATATAAAGAAGGGAGTCATCATTAAATAAGGTGTGTGTGACTGAAAGCTAAGAATAATGAAGCGAGATGCCCACAAGAAATACCTGAGCTTGTTTGGAGGAGATTAGTATACTCATCCCTTCGACCATAATGATGAAAAGGAAAGGAGATAGTGAATCCCCTTGTCTGATCCCTTGACAGGATGAGAAGAATCTGCAAGGAGAGCCATTAATCAATACTGAGAACTTAGCTCCCGTAACACAAGCCATAATCCATCTAATCCATTTTTTACTAAATCTCATTTTATGCATAACTTGTTTGAGGAAACCCCAGTTAACTCTGTCATATGATTTCATCATGTTTAGCTTGAGGACCATGGCCTGTAGGCCATGCACCTTGATTGAATGAATAATCTCATGTCCTATCAAAGCTCCTTCAACCACGTCCTTCCCTGGGATAAAGCAACCCTATTTGTCAGAAATGATCTTGGGGATAATTTTGCAAAGGCAAACTGAGATGGACTTGGTTATAATTTTGTAGATTGTATTGCAGAGAGAAATAGGCCTGTAGTCTGAGAAAGAGCTAGGGTGTGAACCTTTAGGGATTAAAGTGAGAAAGGTGTTATTGAAAGGCTTAAACATACATGAGTGCCTCCAAGAATCCTCCATGGCCTCCAATATATCCAGTTTCATAAAGTCCCAATATTTTTGGAAAAAGAGGGGAGTAAGCCCATCGGGGCCTAGAGCCTTATCAACCTCCATGAAAAAAACCAAGGTTAGGATGCAGCAAGAAATTATTATCTTCCTTTGTGACCAAATTTGGAATGAAGTGTAAATATGGTTGAGGAGGAGGATCCATTTGGGTCGGGGTACAGAGGAGGCATTAAAATAAATAGACTACTTCCCCCTATATATCCCTCTCAAAATTTAATGTGGTACCATTTGCATCTTTGATTTGGAAGATGGCATTTTTTTGCCTTTTGATTTTCGTCAAGGCATGAAAGAAACTTGTATTTCTATCCCCTTTAGACAACCATAATTCTCTAGACCTTTTTCTCCAAAATGTTTCTTCCCTTAATATAATTTATTCTAATCTATCATGAAGAGCTTTTTGAGTATCATAAACCTACTGATTCAACCCATGGTGAAGTATATGCTCATTCCAACCTTCCAAATGACTTTGGAGACTTCTTTTTTCTGCAAAAATATTCCCAAAACTATGCTAGTTCCATTCCTTGATTTTATCCTTCATGAATGTTAGTTTATTGGCCAGTTGAAAAATTTTATCGGGCATTGGGTCCACCATTGTGTTAGAAGCTGGAGAAACTAGGGATCCTTGAACCACATCCATTCAATCTTAAAAAATGATTTTGACTTGAAAGTATTATTAACCATCTAAACGTCCAAACTCACTGCATAATGATCTGAACCCAAGATGCTAAGAATATTAGACTGACAAAAGCCATTTGACAAAATCCAAAGTGGGTTTAGTAAGAATCTATCTAGATGGACACCCAAAAACTAAGGCCCCTTTCTTTTATTAGACCAATTTATCTTCCCATTTGAAGGGCAGCAATCAAAAAGAGCATTGCCTTCAACAAAGTTCTTAAAGTCCTGAGTAACTTTGTGGGAAGGAGCTACACCCCCCACTTTATTTAAATCTCCTGATGTAGCATTAAAATCCCCACCAAGAATAATCTTAGTGTCACCAAGGTGAAATTGTTTTTGATAATATATCCCACAATCTTTTCTTACCAGTGACTAATACTGGTCCATAGATATTAAACAGAGAAAAGGAGAGTGCAAATACTGTGACTTCAGCCAACAACCAGTTAGCCGATGCAGCCACTAAATCCACCTTACACTTGTGAGGTTTCCATAAGATTGAAAGAACACCTAAGGCACCTAAAAATGGGGTATGAAGAATAGCACATCCCTTCTATGCACCAAAAATGCTTGTCCCTTTATCTTGAGACAAATTTATTTCTTGAAGGAGAACAATATATGCCCTGCTTATCAGGATTTGGTCCTTGATAAGCTAATCCTTGTTAAAGGAATTAATGCCTCTAACATTCCAGGATAGAATCCTCATTATTGTCTTGGAGAGCTTGTTGCTCTCCTTCCCTATTGCATCTGCTGAGCTATTGAAGTGACAGCCTCATCTTTTGATTTCCTAGGGAGTGTAGAAAAAGGAAGAGTTGACTGGAACCCTGTAGCAATCTTGGTCGTTGTCTTTTTTCCTTTAGAAGCATGCCTTCTTGGTTTTTTTGAAGAAGAATATATTGTAATTTTTAAGGTATCTACCTCAGATTGAACAATACTGCAGGTAAGAGGAGATACTCCCTCACTAATTTCCTTGTTTGGATTATCAATATTTGTATGGGGATCATAATCCACCTCCCTGGTAACCATATCACACTTCTGTTCTAAAACTCCAAGTAGCGTCAAATCCACAACTCTATCTACAATTGCTTCTGATATCATGTAATCACAATCCCCTAAACCTGTAAGTGTTTCCCCCAAATTTTCTTTATTGGCAAAGGGGCTTGAAAAGTAGGCAATAGGAGATTGGGATCCAACATTGTAGGTTTATGATTTTATGAGAGGAAGGTTTGGATCCAACTCAAGAAGGAAATTATGCTAAATATTTTTATGAGGAGATGGGATGGGGGAGAGAGCTGGTCCTATCGTCCCCGTATCATCCTTTGAATTCCACTCTAGCTCAAAATTCAATGCGAGACCTGCAATCTTAGAGTTCTACCTATGCTAGGAGGCAATTCTTGGTGAAGTCAAATGTGGCACGACGTGGTTAACATTGGGCCCTGTTGAGATATTTTGTGAGGAAAAAAGAGGATTATGTAAGGTTTCATGGGAGGGAGAACAATGGCTCTGCAAATGTGTGGTGCACAAGGATTTGTCTCCCTTTATATTGTGATGAAAAGTATGTGGGTCCTAACAGGAACGCTCCCCTCTAATATTTTCCTATCCAGGCTCTGAATGAGAAACCAACCCAAGACCAATACCATTCTAAGTTATCCCTACTATGGGGTGAGAGCACTTTGAATGCAAAATTTAATCTGAGATGATAGGCGAAGGTTTCTACCAAGAATCAAGGAAATGGCCTATTTATGTGAGAGAGTTAGGCATGACTGATGATTGTGACTACTAGAGGTGAAAATAGATGGAGGGAGGAATAACTAGTTCAACCTGAGGAGCATGAAAATCTGACAGTGAGGAAGACAAAACTTGGAAAACTCTATTAGTGAAATAAGCACCAGTCTAGCATTGAAATTACAGGTGACCGAGAGTTGAGAATATTATCATCACTTGGGATGGGTCATCTAGAGAGATTGGTTGTTGGAAAGGACCAAAATTGGATTCAAGGAAAAGTAGATTAGACTAGTTGGAAGTAATATCTCTAAGCATGAATAGTCTTGGGGATGCTTTACAGTCATCCAATGATACCCAATCATGTCACAATAAAATACCCAATTTTTGGCCATAATCTCCAAGATTGCAGGCGAACAAATTCCAAAGGGAGAGAAGGAAAAGATATCCAAAAAGGGAACAAATTGATCTGGCATTTGTGAGGTTGAAAATCAAGATACCAAATTTGAGTATGAACACCCAATCCCTTCATAAACCAACCCTTAAAATGGTGAATCTTATCGCAATAATCTAAAACCTTACAAAATCCAATAGGGATATTGGAAATTATAAAAATATTATGAAATATTTTCATGTTTTCTATTGATCATTTTTATCCTTACAATATCTTGAATGTGGAAGTAGGGGGTCATTTCTTTGCCAACAAAACATGTCACCCCTAGCAACCACAATATTCACAAAAGAATCTACTAGTCAATTCTCCTACTTGAAAATATGGGATATGAAGACCTCCTTAAAGGAGCTAATAAGTAAAAAAAAACATCATTAATCAAGGTCTATATAAACCATGTCAATTTTTGAATAATCTTCAAGCATTGGATTATATTCATTTAGTCGCATTAGACCCACACCTTTCTATACCCTTGAGAATGAGCAAGCTTCAAGCCATTAAAGGCAGCAGTAGTTTTAACAAGGTGATTAGTCTAGATTCCCATATTGACTTATTTGGTTGATGCTTTTTTGAACAACTTGTTATTTTGCTTCATTTTTTTCAACTTTATTGATTTAATTTTGAAAACGATTCAATAGTACCCACTAATTTTTCTAAAGATTAACTACCCATAATTTTTTTTAAATTTAAATACAATTTTCAAATTTATTCATAAAAGATATATATATTTATATATCTTAAACAACTGGGAGGGGGGGTGAATCAGTTAGTTCCAGTTATCCTATAGTCCCAAATACTCCCAGATGTATATAACAACAATTTCAAACATATAAATCAACTCGGTGAAATATAAACTATAATCTCAAACTCATCTATTGAGTAGCAGTAAAACAAATATTGTGATTACCGATCAATGCAAATAAAGTAATGTGTAAAGAAAAATAACAATCCAACACATCCATACACATTAACACATAGATTTTTAACATGGAAACCTTACTAAGGTAAAAAACACCTAGGATGGGTAACCCAAAATAATTCACTCTTCTAAAGTGAGCTAGGTTAAGAGCCAACCCTATTAAAGGTTACAATGCACACTATTAGGTGTGACCTGGTTAGAGGATTTTGTAGACCTTATGGAAAGACATATTGTCAATTAGTGTCAAAACACTTAGTCATTTAGTGTTTCCCGAGTATACAGTGTCGCCTGAGTGTTCAGCATCACCTGAGTGTTTAGTATCACCTGAGTGATCAGCATCACCTGAGTGATAGTTTATCACCTGAGTAGTCTTTTGGACCTGAGTGACAATTTGAAGCCGACTTACATTATATTGTTAAATATAATTTTGTTTATTGTAAGCCAACTTATAGAGTTATTTGTTGGATAAAGATATATATGCAAGATAGTTTGTTTTATCCAATATGAAGATTATGATTAGGAATATGATTATATGAAGAGTGTATGAGTAAGAAAGTAATAAGAATGAATGTATGCATAAGGCATGTGAATGGAAGTTTGATTTAAGTGCAGAAGTATTCAGGACAGCAGAGTCTCATATATCACATTCAGGTGATTAGTTATATTCAAAAGGATCTTATTCAGCAATCACAATTGCACAGAGTAGATCACCAATTGGTTCATTCTCACAGGTGGATCAGAAAAATCCTTTAACAAGGTGGACCTAACAGTCCTTTCTCTTCTCCTAATAGGGCAGACCATCAGAAGTGGTCATTGTAAGCTCTAACAGGATAAATTTATACTGCAGTACTAAATCTTGTGGGTATCATCCCCGCCCCAGTTTTACTTTCTTTTGGAAGGTTTCTGGGTAACCAAATATTGTGTTATGTGTTGTTTATGATTCTTTGCTTTCAAGTTATATGCATGCAAATAAACAAGTTAATATAATTGTGGATTAAAAGGATTAAGTTTTATTGGTTCCAGATTCACCCCCCCTCTCAAACACTGGGCACGTCGCATAATTCAAACAATTGGTATCAGAGAAGTGGTTCTCTTATCATAATTTTAATCTCTTGAGAAAAGATATGAGGATATGGAAACATACAGACTGGAGAAAGCCATTGAAAATGAAAAGATAGATCTTAAAGTGTCCATGGATCAGATCATAATACTTAAGGAGCGGCTCTCTCTTTCCCTGAAGAGAAGAAAATAATTAGCAGTGCAGATGAATGACAAGAATTATATAGAAGAAATAATTGAAGAATTTTGCAAAGACAGAAGCTCAAAAGAAGCTGATGCAACCATTAAAGACTTTCTTGCAAAGAATCTCACTTTACATGAAGAAGTCAGAAAGTTGAAGAGAGAATAGGAAATTCACTCAATCAGAATATGTGAAATCATGGAACTAAAGAACAAAGCAAAAGATGACATAAATAAATCACAAGAAGACAAAGTACTACTGAGTACAAGATTGGAGGAAAAATAAAATGAAATCCCACACTTGTCATTTCACCAAACTGATTTGGTAATTCAACTCAAAAATGCAACACAAGAAGTTGTCAATCTAAGGGCTGAAAATGAAAGACTTCAAAGTGATCTCAATACTAAAAAGAAAACAAATAAAAGTATGATGAATTCACAAACTAGCATGGATCAGGAAATAGAACTCAGACATCATGGACAGACTAGATTAGGTTATACTGAACAAGGTGAATACTCACAACAAGGAGCTCAAAGGAACAACAAACCTACATGCAATCATTATGGTAAGTTGGAGCATACATCAAATAAATGTTGGAGCAATGGAAAGTCAAAATTTAATGGTAAATTATATAGTTGCAACAAACATGGACATAGATAAAGTGAATGCAAAGAGAAACCTAAGTTTGAAGGGAAATGCTACAAAGGAAAAAAACAAGGTCATAAATCTTCCAAGTGCATAACTAAGAAATGGAATCCTACTGAACAATTAGCCAAGGTAATTTTTGGGTGTGATTACAACACTTGGTACAGATGTTGTCATTGTGGTGAATATGGACACATTGGTGCAAATTATATGAAGACTCACTTCAAAAAAAGAGACCCTACTAAGAGATGTTATGTGTGCAAGCAACTCGGTCATCTAAGAAAGAATTGTATGAACAGAGAAAAAGTTGATACTAGTTTTGAGAATGGAAAAGCCAAAGTATCTGAAATTAGAACTCACATGAGTAAGCAATGGGTAAGGAAATCCTCAGATAATTTAGATCAAAGCAATGAAGGATCTAATGACACCCTAAATAGTGAGATGGGTGGATTTATCATTACAGAATAGGAAAGTAAGGAGATGACTGGAATTCTGGAATACAAGCCATCCTACATCAGTTATAGATAAGCAATACAGTCCATATCCATATATTGATGCATGAGGACATATTATAGTTTAACCCGAGCTTCCGATTGAATCTTGGAGAAACACCTGATTCATGCCAGCTACTATGTACAAATCATTTAATGAAATACTCTAATGGTTTAAAATCTCTTATAAATGAAGGATTCTAAAGAGTATTGCTTACAAAGCTTTCATTTTACAAGTCAATTCAGATCCCTTAGCAATTCAGTGTGAATTTTGATTGAAATCAGAGTTTGATCATTTTGTCCAAACAATCGGGCATCCACTTCCAGTAGCAAGGTCAAGAAATGTTCTGAGATACTGGTAAGAAATGCAATTTGTGATCCTCTGATGTTCAAGCTTCATCTGATAGTTGCAAAGGAGATAGCTCCAATGGGATCTCATTCCCTAGTTCCTCCAAGAGTGTTACTGGTTAACAACATTCATAGCTTCTATCACTGGAACATACAGGATCTTGCAACCAGTGAGATGAATCAAGCATATGATAAATTATGTACCAATGGGAGCCTAAATCCCAAGCATAAGTACCTCGAAACCAAGGGTTTGACACACATCATGCACATGTTGAGGGACTTCTAGAAAAAATGGATGAGATATGTTATTAGTCATGTCCATGACATGCAACTATGGTTGGAGCATCCTATGAATATCACTAAGCAGATAATTCACCGTGTCACTGGGTTCCCTATGCTAGATAAGCCAAAAACTAATAAAACCCTAATCAGGGATGAACTAGCTGAGTTAACTCTTGCTGAGTGGGATGGCAGAGGCATACAACTTAATAGAGTAACTGATATGGAGTTGAAATTTGGCATTCATGTCATAGCCCACAAGATATTCATCTCAAGCAGACCCAACTGTGTTGCATGCAAAGCTGTTGACCTAGCTTACAAAGATGTAAAGAAGAATCTGGTATTCGACCTAGAAGAATTGCAACTCACTCAGTTGAGAAATAATATGGAAAGCATCTGAGTATCCAAAACCAATTCATGTAAGTTTAGTTCTCTTCTAATCTGCATACTCTTTGATGTTGAGAAGTTCTTTCCCTCCAAAGGAACAGTTGCATGGAAGAGGGATAGACCAATTATCCATCAAATTAATTAATTCATAGCTGAGATGGGAGATAAATTTGATAGCATTATGGATGGATACTTTGAGAGTTTCAAGCAGAATATGCAGAGTAGATATAGAATTCCCAAACAACTAGTTGAGAAGTACAAAGATGAAATATGTTTTCTAGTTGATTGTGATAAGGTTTATATACAAATAGTAAAGCCTAGGGTTGCATGCATACAACCCCTGCCATATGAAGTTAACAATGATGACACAAAAGATATCATAGAGGCTCTTGTGAATAAACTTGTCAATCTAAAGGCACCTTACTTTGGAACATATGAGGAAGAAAAGAGAAGGATATCTTTGGAGATTGAGATTCCTAAGATATTGAAAAGAGGAAGGAAAATACTTGATACATTCAAGAAGAAGTATGGAAAGACCTCTGACTCTCCTACCATCTCTGAGAGTAAAGAGGACACAATTAAAATAGGGGATATAGTTAAGATAGAGGAATTTGAATCTAAAAAGAAATAAATTGATATTAAACCTCCACAGAAGAAGAGGAAGACAACTTCTAAATAGAAAAAGACAAAAGGCACTACTCCTGTTGTCACCTTGAGGAGATCAAGGAGAAAACTTATACTAAGTGATGATGAGGATGATGATGAACATAATACTATGCTCTTCACTAAACCAACACCCACACTTGATCAGAAGATTAAAGACCTTAAACAAGGAAGAGCCATGAGTTCTTTGAAGTCATTGAATTATGCTTCTAGGTTAGAAGAAGAAAAGAAGATTAAGCAAGTAGTGGTGGAGAAGATGGAAAAGTGGAAATATGACCCTTCTGAGTTGAAGAGTTATATTACTGAAGACCTATTTAAGGCAGTATCTATTCCCTAGAAGAATGCAGTACAAATTGAAAAAGATATAAGGGAACTGACATTGAAGCAGGTCATGCCTGAAATGAAAGGAAAAGAAGTAAAAGAGGCCTTGAGAAAATATGAAAATAATCACACCCCCAGATTCATGGCATTTCAAATATTGAACAAGAACATAGAATATGTAGCTCAGCATGCCACGTTAGTGTGGAAATCAATATTTGAGATAACATAAGGCAATGTGAAGGAAGAAGTGTCGAGTACAGACTGTCCAGCATAGGGAAATGATGATACACTACCTGAGGTATAAACTATTGAAGAGTCCAACACAGAGCAGATTGTAGTTGAGGTAATGGCATCATTACCCCAATCTCCTATATAGAATATTGTACCTCCGAGAAAAGACAAGGGTGTAGAATCTACATTTGAACAGACAAAGACCAAGCAACAGGCTCCTCTTACTACTGAGACATGCACACCCGAGTCACGGAAAGACAAGGTAGATATTTCTACTGTTGATTCATTAGTAAATATTGATCCAACAATTGGTACTATAAAGGTCAATGACCTAATTGGATTGAATACTGAATAAAAGGATGAGGTAGGTAAAGGTAAGGAAATTGTTCCTTCACCAAGTCCTAAGATAAAGGTAGTTAGCACTTGACCCGAGAACAAGTGCTTCTCACTTCATGAAAATCAAGTATCTTACTAATCTATAGGCTGAATTGTTGAGAGAAGAAGCAAGGACCAAAGAATCTCTTACAACAATCCAGAGCCAACTTCTACCACACATGGATGGAATACAAAAACACATAACACATGTTAAGACACTCATTCATGACAATAACTTCTCAGTTGCCAAGCTAATGATAGAGTTGTCTACAGAGCTACAAGTTGAATTACACATCTTGAAGGTGCTATAGGACAATTGGGACAACACTCTGTCTCAAATTTTGAAGGTACATAGTGATTTCCTATCCTACTTTGGGATAACATATTAAATATCACTTTTTGGCATTCCTATCAAAAACAAGGGGGAAATATCATTATATTGTAATAAAGAGAACATATGTAAAATGAATGTATTTTTTTGAAAAACATAAAAATAGAATCAGTTGGACTCGAGCAGCAGAGGCAGTGTCAAAACCCAAGCAGATAGAAAGGGGGAGTTTTGACATATCAGATACAGAATTCAATGATAAGTGTTTTTGTCACTAATGCCATAGAGGGAGATTTTAGACCTTATGAAAAGACATATTGCCAATTAGTGTCAAAACACTTAGACATTCATGTTAGTAATAACTAAGAGGGGGGGTGAATCAGTGGGCTCAAAATTTATCCTTAAACTTAACCACCAACCAATAAACCTTAGATTATTATATCCCTACAAGATGCATTCCATGAAATACTTTATAATGATTTGACTATCTATCGGTTTTCCTTGTCTTTCCTTATTCTCCTTGATTACTGATAAGCAGTAAAACTATTTACCAAAATACAGTAAATATGCAGAGTATACCGATAAATCCAGTGCTAACTATGTTAGATACAAAACAGTAAAGAAATGAATCATACACACATAACACATGAATTTTTAGTGTGGAAACCCTATTAGGGGAAAAACCACTAGGACCGGTATCCCAAATTTTCACTCTTCTGAAGTGAGCTCTATTAGGAGCCAACCCTGTAAAAGGTTACAAACACACCATTAGGTGTGACCTTGATAGAGGATTTTACACATATAGGTTGTCACTTAGTATCGGGCATCTAGTGCTACCATCCTTGAATTAGCCTCTCTCTTAGATTGTCAATAGGCATTGGGCATATCCAATGCTACTTTCATGAATCAACCTTTTTGGCACTCCTTGGGATGTACCTCAATAGATAGAAGACGGTTAAGTCCTGCTCTATTAAGAGACTTGATGCTTCAATGGTTAAACTAAAAAAATGACCTATTTCTAATGCAACTTGAATTGTAGATTTTTAGATCTATTTAAGTACATTACTTCTCTGATCAATGTATGAATTCAATTCTTTTGTGATCCATACTTTCTGCTCTGTGATGCTGTGCTTACTATTTTTTGGTGTCTATAGAATGCCTTAGCTCTCCTTAAGCTTGATTGATCAGTACTGCATGAAGTTGTTCTTCATCAATTTTTCTTTAGCATCCTCTTTTATTCACTCCCCTTAATCCCCTTTTCATGTGATACAAAAAATGAATTAAGATTGTCTCTTATATAGACATGATATTCACTTTTTCTTGATTCTTGATTCTTGATTCTTGGCATGAAAAATAATCCAGCCAATTTGATTTAAAGCATAACTACTAATTTGTCTCATAGTTATCTTCATGCCAACTGTATAAATCAGCTTTAAATCAACTACTTAACTTTGGTCAAATAAAACAAAGAAAATAACCAGTTAAATCTATCTTCAGCTCTTGCTAGCTAGATATTTTGTCATTTTATGAACTCTTTGTTCCATCAGTCAACTCTTCAGTTAGTTGTTGGTTAAAACTATTAGTTCCATCAGTGTGACTCCAGTGAGCGTCGGGATCTCTGTCTGTTGGGTATCATTGGATTTTTACTCGTCGGGCAACTTTTTTTCAACTTGTCGGGCATCCTGTGGTTTTCTTTGTCGAGAAACATTGTCTTCTACTTGTCGGGTATCACTATGACTTTTTATTTTCCTTTACCGATGGTGTGCAATCCATTGGTGTTATCTATCACTTAGTGAATACTTGTCTTTTATGCATTGTTGAAAGCATAACCTTTGTTCCATTGATTCTTTGAAGTCTTTATATTATGTCCATGACCATATAGATGACATTAAGTTGACATCAATGAAAATACAAACCATTAACTGATTTAATGTCTTGCATTATCTTCAACTTAACATTATCAAACATTCAATCAGTTACATGTCATAAATCTCTCCCTTTGCCATTGATGGAAATATACTATATTATCACACTATACTATTACTAATACAATATGAAATACAATAATTGAGATTCATCAAACTACCAATCATGTTGTTCTAATAACTGATAAAATGTCTGACCATCGATAAGCTATATTCTACCTTTGATTTGATTCTTGCAGCTCTTTATCTTTTGATGTGTTGTGTTCTCTTCTTGTGTCAATTTCTCTTTTTTGACTTTCCTTCTTCCTTTGATGTCTCTGTCTCTTTTCAACAACTCTCCCTTTGTATATTATCTCTCCCTTAGGATATACTTTCTCTCCCTGTTGGATTAATCTGATAATGAATAATCTCGCTCTCTTTTCTGTTAGAAGAAAGTGATAATATGGATACTTTCTCTCCCTTTGACAACAATGCCAAACAAATATTTTACAAATATCTGACATTCATGTAAAACTATCATTCTTCTCCTATCCATAATATATTCCTTGAATTTCCCTTATCCATTAGCAATATAACAATATGTTCTGGTGCTTGGTTCTGATATATACCTGTATGTATATAGATTTATTTTTGAAGTTCATCCTCGCATCAACATGAATGATATTCTGATAATAAGTAGGCTGATGTAGCCTTTAGTCATTTTATTGACTGGTAGGCAAGGGTTTGACCACTAGTCTCTTTCTCAAGTACTCAAATGTATCCTTGGGCAGTGGCTTGGTGAAGATATCAGCCAATTGTTCTTTTGATTGCACATACTCAAGTATCACTTCTTTTTCTTTAACTTATTCTCTTAAATAATGATACTTGATGGCAATGTGTTTAGTCTTCACATGCATGAATGGATTCTTGGAAATGTTTATTGCACTGGTGTTATCACAATAGATAATCACTAGTTCTGAGATCTTCATATGCATACCTTCCAGTAACTGTTTGATCCATGCAATGTTTGAGAAATTTTTAGGAGCAACAACATACTCTGCTTCTGCAGTAGACTGGGAGATGCATCCCTATTTCTTGCTAATCCATGTGACAAGTTTTTCACCCATGAAGAATGTTCCTCCAGTTGTGCTCTTCTGGTCATCAAGATTTACAGCCCAATCAGCGTCGGTAAACACCTTAAGTTTAAATTTTCCTTCTCTTCTATACCATAAGCCAAATTCCTCAGTATTCTTCAGATATCTTAGAATTCTTTTCATAGCAGACATATGTGATTCCCTGGGGTTAGCAAAAAATCTGGCAACAATTCCTACTACATGTGCATATTTGGTCTAGTATGTACAACATGCATGAGTTTTCCAATAATTGATCTATACAAAGTCTGATTTACCTCTATTGTCTAGTCCTCCTTTGTCAACTTACATCCAGTAGCCATCGGTGTTCCAACTAGTAAGGAATCTTCCATCTTGAATATTTTCAGGACCTCTTTAATGTATTTGAACTGTGTAATGAAAATACCTTCATTTTGTTGAATGATTTGTAAACCAAGAAAGAACTTGATCTCACCAAACATAGACATCTCAAACTCTTTTCTCATCTCATTAGCAAATGATTTGCATAGCATATCATTGCCTCCAAATATGATGTCATCAACAAATATTTCAGCAATC